>JAMAKQ010000121.1:0-75309 GCA_023628475.1 Chaetomiaceae sp. PF1801
GTGAAGCCAAAGGGTTCATAACAAATAATGTCAAAGGTACAGACAACTTGCACTTGTGATTGCTTACTGGGGGACTCTGGGAGTCCCCCAGAACGAGTGGCTATCCTCAGGTGCTCTTAGGAGCTCTATAGAGCTCCTTAGAGTGCGGGCTCTCTTGGTTCTACCGAGAGCTCACGTTCCATAACCCTGATTGGTCTGCCCTTCTGACCTCTCTTCTGCTCTCAAGAGCGCCATAGAACTTCCTCTTATTGGTCCTAAGCGATTGGGCCGGGTGCATCCTGCGCCACCTGTTGGGCTGTCCACCTGCGGCAGTCCTGTTGGTTTAATTCGTGACATAGGGTCACTACAAGGAACCGCTACCTTGGTAGAGCGAGAATTGGCTCTTCAAATCAGTACGGTCAACTTCCATCTTTGTCTCAGCCGGGCGTGATTGGCTAAGGCGGAGCTTTTCAACTTCATTTTCTACCATCCAAACATGTACCCTTGCTGCCGGCAGGAATGATACGTATCTAGTGGCAGGAAGAGTACGTATTGAGATAGCAAAGCCTCCGCTGGATAGACAAACGGTGTATGCACCCCAGAGTTCGGATACTGGGGATATCTGGGGAGCCATTTCTAGCTTCAGCCGAGACAGCAGTTCCCTGTACTAACCCTTGCTAGGCGGAAAGCTTGCGCTGTGAGAATGGGTGGCACGTCATCCTACAGCAGAAAAGGTACGTATCAAGATAGCAGGTATTCAAGTAGTTACTATACTGTCCCTTTTCTGCCGGCAGAAAAGATACATACATATCTAAATGGCAGAAAAGGGACAGATCTTAGTATACGTCTTCACTCAGACAACTATGTACCTTTTCTGCCGGCAGAAAAGGTACGTATCCAGACAGCAGGCCTTCACTTAGGTAAACATAACCCTTTTCTGCCAGCAGAAAGGGTATGTCTAGACAGCAATCCTTCACTAGGGTAACTGTGTACCCTTTGGGCTTTGACGAGATCAGGTCATATCTTGGGGAATGTATATAACTAGTCAGATTCTAATGGTTGCCCTTTTGGGTTATCCGCCGGGCGTCAATAAATTACTTACTTACGGAAAGCGGGTGGCAAACCCGTCGCCGGGCTCGGTTTGTCGAAATAACATGTATAGAGTGTCTGCGATCTGTCATCGAATCACCAAGCATATCCTTGGCGAGTTCGGCAAACCCAAGTCAACAGGAGGAGTCAAAGACACAGAACTCCTCGCATACGGCTCGGCCGAGACAACTACGCTGTTCTAACCCTGTCGCAATGCCCCTCGAGCGTCTGCTGGGTGGCGTGTCCTAGAGCCGGACTCTCTCGTCATGAACCCGATGCTATCGTCTCGCCGTCTGGAAAGAAAGCCACTGTATAATACACCTTACCGCCATGCCCAATTCATATAGCACTCTCAACCTTTCCCAAACACTTCGACTCCCAAGCAGATGGTTGGCGACGAAAGCGATGGCTTCAATGCTGGCAATCTGATTATAAACAGCATCCATCATCCCACTGCAGAAAATGCACAACCTTGCATTTTGCATTCCCCAAACTTCTCAGGCACCCGAATGGATGTACGCTGCCCAGTCTTCCGGGTTCGGGTACTCTTCTCGAACATTATTAAGGGCGGTATGTAATGCCTTTGCAACATCCGGCGTGCTTCCCCCCGCCGTCCCCTTCACATCTGCGGCCAATGCTTGGTAAAACAAGCCGGCCATACAGATCGACACATCGTCATCAACGGACCATAGGGTGCCAATGACGTGTGGGAAACCGATGACCTGGAAAGCGCTCGAGATATGTAGGCCCTCATCAATCAAGCTCTTGGCCTTAACCTCGGCGGTGGAACAGGCTGACAAGTATGCAATCCACGCCCGCCCCAGCGTGGGTAGCTTGGCGATGGACGAAATGTCCAACTTGTCGACGACTTGCCTACGTGCAGCTCCACTCCACTTCACCAGCAGAAGATTGCTCTCGGAAGGGTTCTTCGGGTCCGAGGATCCGTGGCAGGCAAAATGAACGACATCCGATCCTGGGATAGATGCTAGCACCTTCCTTGCCGTCGGGCGCACCAAGCTCTTGGGTTCGTAAACACCGCGGCAAGCTTCGCTGACTGCAAGCCTCTCCTGGTCGACGTTGAGGGGCCTCTGCCCCGGTGTGGTGGGCATGGTGACCACCAGAATGGAAGCCTCGGTTATCCGAGGCGTGTCTCCTCTTGGAACCCGGGACCTCGAGTAGGACAGAGCCTTTATGGTCGGAGTGTACGATGAGATGACGTGGCTCATGGTATCATCTGGTGAGGCGCTCCCAGCGGCATGAAATGGGAATACGCCCGCCGTACCAACTCCGATCCACCAAACGCGGGGCTTCGTTGCTTGCGGCAGCAGCAGATGAGGGCTGTTCTCAATCTCCTTGACGATTCCCTTCACACAGTCAGACCACAGCCATTCCAGAAATGAAGGACCATGGGGCGTTTCGACCTCGCTCTCGAGATCCCGGAATATTCCATGGCGTCCTGCTCTGAGGGTCTCGGCAGCCTGTGACTGAAACAAGTCGGGAAGCCGCCGTGCCACGATGCCCCTGGACGAGACGAGAATCGCATCACTCCGGCGAAGAGTTACATTGACGACGACAATGATGCCTTCCCCTGCGCACTGCTTCATCTCGGCGGCCGTCAACGCACCCAAGAAGTGGTTCCATCCTTTCATACCCCGGATGCTCTTGATACACGACTCGAGCTGCGCCACGGCCTCGGATCGCCGCCTCCGCATCTGGAGGAGCTTGACGTCGTTTTCGCCACTTTCTGGAAGAGGCACACTGACCTCGTCGCGGAGACGCTCGTACTGGTGTGCGAGCTTGGGGTGTTGCTCTTTCAGCTCCGACACATCGTTCCGATCGTTCATGCGCTCGCCGAGAATGACAGCGCGGCCGGTTTCGAGGTGCTGCAGCGCCTCTTCCGTCTTGCCGGCCTCGAGGAGGAGCGAGCACGCGTCGGCAGCCATGCCGGAATATGTCGACAAGGTCCACTGGCGGTCTTCCAGGCCCAAGGAACGGGTGCTCACTGTCGGCAGCAGACGAATGGCCTGTTTTGCCACCTGTGTGGCTTTATTGACTCGGCCTTGGATCGGTAGTAGCCTGACTAGTCGGGAAGCCGCGGCGACGCGGTGGAACGGTATCGCGTTCAAGCTGTTCCACGTCTCGAGATAGCTGCTGCAGGCCATGTCGAGGTCGCTCCTCTCTTCTGTCGCCTCGAATCGCGAGACCAACATGTTGCCGAGGATGTTGGACCGTGCCGCCCGGTCCGGATGCTGAGGGGGTGTCAAGCGAACCGCTTTTGCCATGTTTCTGACGGCCTTCATGATATCCCTCCGCCTCCCATGTGCTTTGTATCGGCTACTGAGCGCGGCCGCCAAGGTGCTCAGAAGGTTGGCCCGAAGGTGGTCATCAACACCTTGCCCCTGAGCCGGTCCAAGAGCTTCGTGCACGAGGCGCAACGCTTCCTCGATATCACCGTCCTGGCTGCGGTGCTCAAACCGGCGCCCCAGCTTCCCGCTCAAGTTGTTCAGACACTTTCCACGGTTGGTGTGTGTCTCCGGGGTGACTTCGAGGGATCTTTGCGCTGCCCGGATGGCTTTCTCAAGGTCCTCTGGGTCTCCGGTTCTGTCATAGAGGGCTTCAAGCGCATTCCCCAGATTCCCCCACCTTGCCCCCAACTCGGCGTCGTCAGCAAGGGTCGCCTCCACGGACTGTTGTGCTGCCAGGATTGCCTCTTGGAGGCTCGGCCGTTCCGCCGTCCGTCTGAATCGGTCGCAGAGACGGCTGCCCAGATTCTGCAGCCACATGGCCCGATCCCTGTGATGCGGGCCTGTTCGAGCCAGGGCATCGCGCAGCAGATGGATTGCCTCGTCCAAATCCTTCAGTTTCCCTGTCCTCTGATATCGGCGACCCAGCTGGTTCCCCAGGTTGTTCAGGATGCCCGGCTTGGTGACATGTCCATCCCCAGTCAGCCGGAGAGATTCACGCAACGAGCTGATCGCCTCGTCCAAGTCATCCGACCCTCTCTGGGCTGCACGACTTGACCACGCGCCGGAAGTTGGTCGTGGGCGACTTGGCCGTGCGCTCGACGCCTTCGAACGTGTACCACGCCTCGAACCGCGGCGTGCCCGACAGGGTGTACGAGATGGGATCGCCCATGCAGTCGTCGGTGCGCGTCTCGAGCGGGTAGGCGGTGGACACCTCGAAGAGCTGCGCCTGGCCGGCGGGCGCGCCGCCGCCGAGGTCCGCCATTGAGTGGCAGCCGCAGCCATCATCTTTTCGTAGCGGAGTCCAAGGCGGATCCCAAGGTTGTTGAGCAAGGTGGCACGATGCGGGTGAGGATGACGGGCGAGCTGGAGTGCGCCTCGTGTCAGGTCGACAGCGCGTTCCATGTCTTGAGGCGACGCGGTCCCGAGAGTTTTGTATCGGTCAGCGAGGCACCCGGCATGGGCGTCTAGCCAGACCGGCCGCTTGGGGTCGTCCTCTGGGGTCAACTCCACAGCCTCTCCTGTCAAACGAATTGCCTCGTCGATGTCTCGCGGGACTCCTGTATCCTGGTACCTGCGGCTCAGATACAGGCCAAGCTCGCTTAAAGCCCACGGACGGCAAGGATGATCTGCGGGCGTTGACTCGAGGACTTCTTTGGCTCCTTTGATCGCTTGTTCCAGGGCATCCCGACTCCCAGTTGCTTCGTACTGGAGAACCAGGGCGTGCCCAAGGTTGTTCAAGACCACCGTCCGGTCAGGATGGCCGCTCTGCGCTACCTCAAGTGCCCGTGTTCCAAGCTGGACAGCCTTGCTCAAGTCTTTCCCGATCCCCTTCTCCTTGTATCTGAGCAAATACACTACCCCTCCGGTGCTCATTATGAGGGCCCGCGCCGGGTTGCGCTGATCGTGGTCGGTCAGTCTTAGAGCTTCCCTGGTCGCCTTAATTACCGGCTCAAGATCGTCGCCCAGTCGCTCGTGTTTTCGGATCAAGTGGATCGTGAGGTTGCAGAGGATTTTGGCCCGATCGGCGTCGTTGCGCGCCAGTTGCGCGGCTTCGGAAGTGTATCGGACCGCCTCCTCGATGTCTTCTACGCGCCTTGTTCTGTCATATAACCTCCCGAGGTCGGACCCGAGATCGTTGAGCACCGCTGGCCGGCCGGCATCGCCTTCTGAGAAATATTGGACGGCTTGCCGGCGCACTTTGACCGCTCGTTCCAAGTCCTCAACGTCGTGGTGTACGTTGTACCTGGCAACGAAACTCAACGCCAGGCCACCCAAACATTCTCCAAGGAGAGTGGAGCATGTTGATACTGCTCGTTCCGCATACTCTATCGATTCGACAATATCCTTCTCATCCCTGGATGCCCGTTCATATCGTTGATGTAGTCTGCACCCAAGATTGTGCAGACATCCTATCAAAAGAGGGTCGTTCGGTCCCGTCAGTCGAACAGCGATTCTCAAATCCTCGATAGCTCGATCCATGTCAAATCCGGGAGAAGTCGGGGTTGTCATATTTACTAGGTGAGGGGCAATGGAAGTCAGGATTGAGGAGTCTTAACGATTTGCTCGCGCCGTCGGTGACAGAAACCTTAATCGAGAAAAGTAACCTCCTGATCAAAGGATGAATAGATGTGGAGTAGGAGATTGACCGTTTACCAGCTATTGGCTAGATCTCCAGGTATCTATTGCTGATGTGACGGTGACGGAGGAGGCTTTCGAACACGATCGAGGCTTCGTCATCTCGAAGTAATTATGTCGAATCGTTGAGCAGTGCCCCCGAGCGAAAGCCTTACGTCACCAAGTTACGTCACCAAGTTACGAGACCGGGGAAATTTTGAGTGAGGGATTTGCCGACTACGCTCTGTTAGTCACATCTGTAGATGTTTGTTGCTGACGTGTTGGTGACGGAGGCTGTAAACAGGATCGCAGCATCGAAGTGTCTCGAATGTTGAGGAATGCCCACGGGCGGAGGTCTTCCATGACCAAGTTACGAGATTTGGGAATGCTGATGAAACCATGATTCTATTGTCGACGTCAACGCTCAGGACAGTGGCATAATCCCTCCCAATCGCGTCCTCAGATCTACAAACTCCCCCAAAGCCCCTCTTCTTCTCCAACGGCAGCTTACCTAGCTCTCCAAAGTTCTTTCTGGGATACCAATCTGTCTTTTATTTTTCCACCTGGTAATGGCGACGAAAAGAGCCCTGCTCATTGCTAGCCCATTTGGGGGACTTCAGGGCCCACAGAACGATGTTGATCGAATGGCAAAGGCACTTTCGGCGCGTCATTTTGAAATCGAGAAATGCTGCGGCAAAGATGCCACACGAGAGGGAATTCTAGCTGCGTGGCAGGATATCATCAACAAAAGCTTGGATGGAGATGCGGTGGTCATTTTCTATTCAGGACATGGGGGGCTGGTTAAGCCGCCGCGGAAGCCAGAGACTGAGAGCACGCCCAAAGAAGATGACGCCACACGTCGCATGTACAAGTTCCTCCTCCCCACCGATTTTGGAGAGACCCGCGGAGACGACTTTAGGGGGATCTTGGACGTCGAGTTATCCCAGCTGCTCCGAGACACCACGAAGAAGACCATCAACGTCACCGTCATCCTCGACTGCTGCCATTCTGGCCGCATGGCGCGGGATTCGATCCACGGTGACAACGCCACACCAAAGCAACTGCCCAAGCAACTACTCCATGTCAAGCATCACGACATTGAGAGCTTTGTCAAAGTCCTCGAGGGAGACGGGCGGCTCCATGGAGAACTCGCCGCCGAGGCCAACCCAAATGCGGTTCGAATAGTCGCCTGCACCGAGAGAGAAACCGCCTGGGAGTATCTCAAAGACGACGAGTGGGGTGGGGTGTTTACCGAAGCGCTCTCTGCGGCCCTGAGAGATGCTGAAGGTCAGACCGTCTCGTGGAGCACCTTGCTTCTCCGGGTCGCCGAGCAGGTGCAGGCCGAATTCCCGCAGCAGAATCCGCACGCCGAGGGCCCGCACACCCGCGAGTGTTTTTCAACGACACCGATGGAAACCAAAGCGTTTCGCGTCAAGATGGAGGGCGAAACTCCCATCCTTTACGGAGGCCAGGTGGTCGGTGTCCGCGAGGGCAACGAGTATGCCGTCATGCCTCTTGATGCGACTGGGATTGATAAGAAAAGACAGATCGCAGTGGCGAAAGTGACCAAGATCATTGGGTTTAAATCTCGGGTTGAGCTGGATTTCGGGTCAGCGGGGGGAAGTCTACCCGCCAACGGAGCCCTCGCGTTCCTGAGCCAGGAAGCCCTCTACGAATGGCCGGTCCTGCTGCCGCACGGGATTCCGGTTCTCGAAGAAAGAGTAGGCAGGTCCAGGTTCCTGAGACGCCACAATGGCAGTGAGAAAACCCACCTCGCCGATTTCCAATACGAAGACGGAAAGGTCATTCTACACACCGAAGCGGGAGTACAGATCGCATCACAGCAGATCCCAGACGCAGAGACGGCCCCGGACACAGCTTTCGACTGCATCATAAGCGCTGCTGAAGTGCTCGCGAAAGCGCAACACTTTCTCGGGCTGAAGTGCGAGAACGAGGAGGAGCTCTTGAGCCACGGTTTGAAGGTCGAGTTCAGCAGGGCTGAGGAAGGGGGCGCGGAAAAGCCCATCCCGCAAGACGGCACGGGCCTCGTAAGAGCAGGAGATAAAGTTGTCGTTCGGCTTCGCAACACCGGCGAGAGCACCATCTTTGTATCTGTCTTCGACGTCAACGTTGCTGGGAAAATCGCCCTGCTGTCGAACTCAGCCCCAAAAGGGCTGGAGCTGAAGGCTACTAGCAAGCCTTACACCTTGGGACGGAACTTGCTTGGGGCTGAGGGAGAGGGCACAGCAAGGACGGTTTCATGGCCAGACAATGTTCCGGGGAGCGAGCCAATCGGCGAGCACATCAGCTTTGTGGTGTCCGATGCGCAGGTGGACCTCAGGCATGTCGAAACCTCGAAGAATGGAACGGCTCGACTCGCCGAAATTGAGTCTCGAGGGCCCGATTCTCGGGTTGGCGGGCTCGAGGAGAGGACGTACCGGCTTGCATCAGGGGGCAAAAGGGATACAGAGGCCGAAGGCGGAGAGTGCCCGCGCTACGATGTATTCAATATCCCGTTCACCATGCTCCCTGCCGGACAGCATATTATTCCAGCCGAGCAACTTCCAACGCCGGAGACTATCACGACGGAAGGGAGCGAACTCGCACCTTCCCACCAGCCGAATGTCGCGCAAAAGGTCAGTCCCTGGGTACGGTGAGGTGAGGCGATGCGCTAGCTAACAGTAGATCCGGTTGCTTAGGGCATCATCGCCGGAGCATTCCGAGCGTTGCAGGGCATACCTGCTTGTGTATGGGTGGTAAACGAACATAGCGAGCAGATCGCGGTTGTAGTCTCAAAATACCGCCCCAACCGCATGCTATCGGGTCTCGGGGCCAACGCGTCCAGCACCGGGGCCGGCGTGAACTACACCACGGTGGTATGTCTCCCTGTACTCCAGCTGCAAGACCTAGATGCTGATAACACTCTCACAATATACAGACGTTCCTCAGTCCAGCTACCACCAAGATCCTCGCTCCGGCAAGCGCTGGCCTTGCTATTTCCAGCGCCATGTTCCCCCTTTGGACTCGCGCCGGTGCGTTCGGCGTCATCAGCATTTTCACGGGCCCCGACAAGGAGCTGTTCATTGAGAACGACAGGATCCCGATCGGAGCTACTGCTTACTTCAGAAACGAGCCGAACTTGACTATCGTGGAGTACTAGGAATGAGCTCATGCATACAGCAGCACTACGGCAGCTTGAGGAATGTTTGTGTTATCGGGGCGTCGTGCTGTGGGAGTGCCGTACCTACAGAAAGAGACTGAGAATGGCTGCTTGCTTTCTAATTACTGCTGAGGGACGCGGGGTCAAGGACTCTCAGTTGTATACAACGACCCTTACTTTTGCTGTCTTTTGTGTATCAATTAAGGGAGGAATGCTCCCGGGGCGACCAATTTGTTTCCCACAACAAGCTCTCCTAACCCTGCGGTCTCTGACAAGAAAACCCCGCCCCCGTCGCTGATGTCCAGCTTGCAGGCCGCGTCCCCTCCCTCCATCCGTCAAAATCTACAGCTCCCTAATTAATTACTGTGCAAGGGATCGGCGGTTCATCGGCCGCGAGGAGCACTTCCACCCATCGCAGCAGCCATCGTCCTCGCAGAGCCGATACAGCGGGTACGCCCTCACCCTTCCCGGAGCGGGCAAAGGCTCCCGCAAGGCCCCACACCTCCTGCACGACATAGCGGCTCGTACCACAGCGTTGTCGCCGGATCGATGAAGACAAGAACGTGTCACATCATTGCCGTCGGCTCATAAGAGGGCCAGCCTTGCTAAGGCACTCACAGGGCATCAAAGCATCCTGCAACGCGTCGTCCTGGACCGCACCCGGGTCCTCTCCAGACACTCCCTCGACGTTGTCACACCGCTCGGCGTTTCTTGCCTTGCCTGACCAGCGTGTGCCTGACCCCCTGCCTGCCAATATGTACCAATGCCATCAGCCCGCACCTGAATGTCCCCCACCTACCATGACGCAGCGGCCCGCACCAACGGTGTCATTCAGATCCCCAACTTGCTTGTGGCACAGCACTCCCCTCTTAACTTGGTTGCCACCTTGCCAATGCGACAAGAACTGTGCAAAAGGAGTACTCACCTCGGGCCCACCCAGCTCCCCCCAGCTTCCCCAGCTCACCCAGCTCGCCCGGATTGGGTGGGTAAGCCGGAGCCCTGCGCGTAAGAGTGCAATATTCCCAGCCTCTAAAACCAGCCCAATGCAAGGAGTGACAGAGCCCGACAAGTCCCAGCATATACGCAATCCCCGCCCAATCCCCCAAAAGGAGCGACGTACTCGGCCCTCCGTCGGAGCACGCGTTTGCGCGTTCGCATGGCCGGTTGCCGACACAACAACCAACGCGGCTGATCAAGCGCCGGGCCAATTTGCGAGCCGAGATCTTCGGAAACCCGCCGGAGGAAAAGAAAGAACAAGTTGAAAAAAAGCCATAACCCCGAAACCAAGAGATGAATGTGACCTTGTTCGAGAAACCCCCTTCCTCACCGTGCCCTCCCAAAACTCCGAGAAATGCCCGTCCAGTCAGCTCATATCCCAACGCCATTCTCCCAACCCCCGGCGGCGCCGACCCAGATCTCCGACCCCGATCGCTCTGTAGGTGTTGTTCTCTGGCTTTCTTCACACTAACGATGACGGGACAAGGCGGATGGGGGGCACTTGTCAACACGATCCGTTTTTCAGACGACAACCAGAAAAAGGGACAAAAAAAAGGTATTCAAGTCCTCGTCGGAGGGGGTAAGAAAACAACGAGGATAAACTTACATCTCCTTGGGCGCATACGACAGGTACTCGGCGATGGCACCGTCCTTGCAGTGCGCGTGCGTCAGCAGCTCGCCCATGAGCGTGATCTTCTCGGCCATGAGCGCGCGCTCCTCGGCCACGAGGTTGGTGTGCAGGTCCTGTTGCCGCTTCGCCGTCGACTTGATTTGCTCCTGGCCCTCGCGCTCCTTCTTGCCGTGCCGCGTCTCGGCCTGCTGCCGGCTCGCCCGCTTGCGCTCCTCCTTGAGCGCCTGCCACTCGGGCTCCTTGAGCACCGCCGCGGGCTTGAAGGCGCACAGGCAGTTATGGTGCTGTTCGTCGTCGCCCGGGTGGTGTTGGTGGTGTTGGTGGTGTTGGTGGTGTTGGTGGTGTTGGTGGTGTTCGTGGTAGTGGTCGTGGTAGTAGTCGTAGTGGAAGTGGTATTGCTGTTGGTCGGTGCCGTCGCTCGAGGCCGAGCATGGGGGCGTCATGACCGAACCCGCCGACGGGCCAAACGGAGGCGGTCCCGACAACATCGGGGCCGGGGCTAGGGACGGCTGTGTCACCTCAAGCGGCGTGTGCAACGCATTTGGAACATGGCGGTTTTCCGGATACGGCAGGTTTGGCTCACAGGGAGGAGGCGCGGCTCCCCACGGGCTCAGATCCTGCACGCCTGGCGTGAGAGCGGATGCGGTTAGGTTGATCGCCGCAGGCGGCCAGGACTCGTTGATACTGCCGACAGGCGTGTGGGGAAAATATCCGTTATTTGATTTAGGCAATTGATATACGGGCAGGGCACAATTGATACACGGGCAGGGCGTTATCCGGGCAGGGCAATGCGGAAGCTCCTATTGGCTCAAAATTTTCGACAGCTGCTACCATCTCCCCACTTAAAGCGGTGAAGGCCAAGTCACTAACACTAATACCATTTCCTCTGCCTTTGTGACAAATCGACAAGCCCCTACTTCTGAAAGGGACTCCTGAAGGTATCACTGGGGTCGGGGTGAAGATCTGGTGAAGCCAAAGGGTTCACAACAAATGCACAAGCAAGTGTTCACATAGTAGTCGAGACAACTGCTTGCATTGCTTACTGAGGAAGCTATCGTAAGTGCCCGCAGGCGTAGAGAGCGTGAACTTATATACAAGCTTCCTCGTCCCGATGCTCTGCCCGCTTTGTCACGGATCCTACATAGCATCCAGGTGCTCTGTGTGCTCTCACAAGGAGCACCCAGATTACTGCACCCTGCTCCGTGTGCTCTTCCGGAGAGCACCCAGAGTGCCTCAGTGATTGGTCCGGGACGCTCGCGTCCCACGCTCAGGATGCTTTAACGTCAGTTGGGGTTGGGCAGACCATTGGCAGCTGGCAGATCTGGAGAGGATGCAGCAGGATTTTGACGGGGAAAGACCCTGCTTAACAGAAAAATTTGAACCAATAGGAGCTTCCGCATTGCCCTGCCCGGATAACGCCCTGCCCGTGTATCAATTGTGCCCTGCCCGTATATCAATTGCCTTTTTCTATAGAGGTGGAAGGAAAAAGCACCTCAAAATTAACACTAGTTAACGTAAAAATTTTCAGGTGCTTTCTTCGTCTACCACCTGCAGAAAAATGAGTTTTAGAAGACCGACTTGGAAGCTGCGTTCTCCAAGTGTTCAGCGTCCTATCTTCAGCAGCTAAAGCGGGATCTGCTGGCTGAGGCTGTGTGGTGTTAGTGGAGTTTCCCTAGTGTGATTGATCCAATCTCCATCGTTCCTCATCCAGATCCAATCTCCCTGTTGCCATTGCGTACTTGATCGTTGCCCGGACTGCTTTGATGTCTGGCGACCACTCCTTCGGGTCAGATGGTGCTTTCCCTCCCAAATAGAAAGAGAGGCTCCCTCGTCTTGCCACTGTGCATTGCAGCACGTCTTCCCTCAGAGCCGCCCATCTCACACACCGCAACAGAAAATGAACCACTGTTTCCCTCGCTCGGCCGCAGGGACAGAGGTCTGACTCGACTGCTCCAATCCTGCTCAGAAAGCCGTTCAGCCTCGCCATTCCAGTTCGGAGTTGTACCAAGATACAGGCCTCTCTTCGCTTCAGCTTGTCATAGAGATCGCGAGTGTGCTTGCCAGGTAGTGCCATGTCTAGAGCCTTTGACAAATTGCCTACGCCTTCGGGTAGAGCTCCCCCTTGTCGTTGTTTAGCCAATGCCAGCCTGATTGCGGTGGACTTGGCCTGGGGTATTTGGGAGCGGGGTGCATGTCCTTGTTTTGTCGCCCTCTGCACTGCCGCTTTAGGCTCTGCTCCCAAGGCGAAGTCGCTTTCCGCTGGTATCCATAGGAAGTCAACCGAGTTCCCTCTCTGTTGATGCAGTCTTGCCAACTCGTATATTTGCCGTATGGTGCCTTGGCCAGATTGTTGACGCGGTTTTTTGACTGCTGCTAGCGCCGACTGGTTCCGGGTAACGATAGTAATGTGCCTATGGCAAACGCCGGCCGGCAGGTTCTCCAAGGCTCTTGCGATAGCTGCTAACTTTGCTATATATGGATTCTGTTTCTCCCTTGTCCCGAGGGTTACAGAGTAGTATACTACGGTCTCGCTGGCCATACTGAAGAGAGTGTCTCGCCCGATGCTACCCATGCCCACTATGCCTTTTCTTTTAGACTAAGCTAGTTGCGATCACAATCCCCGATGCTTTGTTGGCTAACTTGGCCGCCTTCGCTCGGTCGGCCTCGATCCTCGGCCGCAGGCGAGGTTCCTAGGGTGGGAGGGCGTACTCGTGAATTGTTTCTATAGAGTTGACTCGTACTCCCTCTACTACACGGGCGATTTTCTGAAGCGGGGAGACAAATCGCACTGTTGTCCGGATCTTCCTAAGCGCGAGGGGATGGGTCCTAGGCAGTGTATAGATGTTAATCTATAGCCTAGCTACCACCCGGGCATATCGCTCTCGTATAGGGAGGATACTCGCTTCGGCTTCTGCTACGGCTATCGCTATAGTCCAAAAGGCTCCTGTAATTTCTAGGGCACTAATTTTCTCTGCCCTGTTCAGCCAGCTTAGCGCCTTCTCCCCACACGTATACATCCAGACGCTGGCAGCATAGTCCATAATAGGGGCCACTATCGCTACAAATAGCTATCTTGTAGTTTGCGGGGAAAGTATCTTTAGCCTCCTTAGGGCTAGGGCGGCTATAAGACCCTTAGCTGCCGTCTTCGCAATGTGTTGCTTTTAGCGGAGTTCGTAGTCCATTGTAACCCCTAGGATCTTCGCACTTTCCTTTGGCTTGACCGTGTCCCCTTTAACTATAAACGGCGTTTCCGAAGATCGATCCTTGTTCCTTGTAAAGTGTACGATGGCTGTCTTTTCGCCCTCGAACTAGGCGCCGCTTCGTCTTTCCCAATCCAGGGCTCTGTCTATAATAGCTTAGATACCTACGCGGTTCGCCTCTACTGATAGGTCGACAACCCAGGCTGTGTAGTCGTCGACAAAGGCGATTGAGCCTCTATTCGCGTTGATTTTGTGCTGTACTAGGTCCACATTGAAGAAAAGGAACAATATCGGGGACAGCGGTGATCTTTGTAGCAAACCCGCTTGGGGCAGCTCTTGCCGTTCAGACGTGAACCCGTTTACCACGATAGTTGCTATGCGCCGAGAGCAAAAGGCATCGATCCACCTAACCAGAGCTTCTAGCATACCTCTTGCCCTAAGCCTCTAGAGCAGCCTGTCCTTGAAGACCCCGTTGTATACGCCTTTCACATCGAAGCTGATTAGGCTAAGCACTTTCCTGGCTCTCCACGCTTTGTAGATCTGCTCTTGGAGCAGTAGGAGAGCCTGCTCAGTGGACCGTCTCTTCCTAGCTCCAAAGTGGTTCGTAGGTAGCAAGCTAAATGTCTCTACAGCATAGGACAGGCGTTCGGCAATGACTGCCTCCAGTATCTTGCCAAGCGTGGAGAGCAGCGAAATAGGTCTCCAGGCTTTGGCCATTGTATAGTCGCTCTTCCTAGGCTTCTTTAGTGGGATGATCTTGGCGTTTCTCCATTGACTAGGGATGTCGCTATCTCGAAGTGAAGTCTAGAACAGGAGGAGCACTCTGTCTTTGACAACTGGCCAAAGCTGCTTCCATACCATTGCTGGCAGGCCGTCCTCCCCAGGTGCCTTCCATGGTTTGGCGGACAAGACCTCTTGTTCCACCTCTTCCATTGTTAGATGCAGCATGTCCACTAGTACGCGCTAGGGACGTTGTCCCTCGTCTTCGATTCTGGCTGGCAGCGATGGAAAGAAGGTAGCTAGTAGCGCTTGAGCTTGCTCTGCCTTGCCCTCTGTGATAGAACCGTTAGCTCGGACAAGCGGGGGTATTTTATCGCCCATTGTGCCACTGCCGGTTTGCAGGTACTTTGCTACTTGCCAGATGTTCGCGTCGTTGGCAAGGAAGTCGTTCCAGTACGAGCTTTTTTGTCTGCGGATAGCATCGTGGTATTCCTTGGCTGCCGTCCTGGCTCGTTGCTCGAGCTCTAACGATGTTTGCCCTATCCTACAACGTGATCTCGCCTGATTTCTCTAGAATGTGTAGGCCCGGCGGAGCCGTGTCAGGCCGGTTGTCCACCACCGCTTCGCGTATAGTGATGGTTTGGCTCTGGGTGTCAGGCCGTAGACCGCCTTAGTTACCGCTACCATAAGCCTGTCCGTCTACTGCTAGACACTGCCCTAGGCCATACTAGTCAGCGTGTTAGGATGTTCCTCCCCTAGCACCCGCTTGAACGTCTCCATCACTTACACGCTCAGCGACTCGGCCTCCTTCCATCGGCCTTGGTTCCGGTATGTCGCCGCCAGGTTGGCCATGGTGGTCAGCGTGTCGGGATGCTCCTCTCCTAGCACCCTCTTGAACGTCTACATCACTTGCACCTCCAGCAACTCGGCCTCCTTCCACCGGCCTTAGCTGTAATTCCCCTAGTCAACTACGTTAGCTGCAAGATACACTACGTCTAGACGACTATAGCCTTAACAATCCTCTTCGCTATAACAGCGGTATCCGTCTCCCAGACGTATAGCACGCCCGCCTACCTGTCGAGCATAATCTTTTACACCTTAGGGCAGTTTATATTCAACCTCGGCCCTAACACCTTGATGTTCATCCTCGCGGCCGAGTCGTTCCTAACCGAGTTTGGCGGGATATGTTATAGGATCGCCGCTACGGCGGCCAAAGTCGGTGCCATCATCGTACGCCCCATTACCGAGGAGGTGGGCAAGGGACGCGACAGGCTCGTGGCCATACTGTCTGCTTTTTCGGGTGTACTAGCGCTTATAACGCTACTTGCTTAGCTCGAGCTGTAGGGGATTGGGTTCCCTCGGGTATAGGAGCCGAGGGAGAAGGGGTTGCCGCTTGGGAGCAGGTTGGTGAATCTGAGTTTGGAGGAGGCGGCGCTATGGCCGGTTGTAGATAATGCTGAGAGTGAGAGGACGGGGCATAAGGAGGTGAATCATGATTATAGTAATAGGGACGTGGAGCAGGGAGGGTGGGAAAAAGGGGTATCAGGAGTGGCGGCGGGAGGGATTGGGGACAGGGACTTGGCGCCGGTTTTTAGGCTGCCTGAGCCGTCGTGGGACATTGATCGAGAGTTGCGGTAGTGGTGTCCGCAAATTGCTGGTTTCCTTCTTCTTCACACTGTTGGATGGATGGATAGATGGAATTTATTTCGCCCGGAGGCACTGGGCCTAGAGGCCCTTGGCACGCTAATTAATCCGTACATACGATTCGTCTACTCCTCCTATGGTCTCGCACGAGCCCTTTGAGTTGCCCTTTGCGCAAAGCTTCCCAATCCCTCTTGCCTCTTGCCTTGTGTTGGAAGACCAACAGCCACGATTCCACGGTGATCACACAGATGAGAGCTCACGACGGTGGGTTTTGGGGTGCTCCCGAGCACCGAGGTGATTGATTGAAGATTGTTGTTGGTATCGAGGCCCCTGCTGAGCCGCTGCTGAGTGCGCCTCAGCAGCGCACGGCCCCCTTCCGCTCGCATATAGGTGGATATTGAGAGTGGGGACAGGCAAGCTTGCCACAATATTTGCGTATATCTTGCCACCTGCTGATGTGCTGCTGATGCCACGCGCCCCCCGCCCTCCTCCTCCTTTTTTTTCTGTTTTGGCGCACCTGAAGCTATGGTTTCGAGAGAGAAACGAGCCAGGGCCACGGCCAGGGCCACGGCTAGGGCCAGGGCCTCGGCTGCGGTCGCAGCACCAGCAACATCCGCGCCGGCGCAACTGCGGGTGGGAGAGAGTATCGTGGCCCTCGGGCCGGCCGATCAGCCGCCGTCGCAAGCGGGGCAAGCGAAATGCGTGCGGCAAGGGCTGCAGCAGCAGCGCGTTGAGCGGAGCGCCGTCAACAACGCAGAGCTTCGCGCCAACGCGCAAAACATCCTCAGCATGATACACGAATACAGGCCCAAGAACACGTATTTGGCGTACGAGCCGAAGCAGAGGGAGTTTCAGGACTTTTGCCGTCGTAAGCAGTATCACGACGGCGATACCGTGACGGAGGATAAGCTCCTCCTTTTTCTAGTGGAGGATGTCGCCAACCGGCCGCTCAAGGCGAAAAGCCCAAAGGTGGATGGCGATGTACCGCAGGAGAAGACGCGGCTCGCCTGGCGCTCTGTTCGCAGCTACATTACCGCTATCACGGACCTCTACCGGACACAAAAGGCGCGCGGCATGAACGTCCACCCATCGCCGCGGGAGGACAATGTCCGGGACTACCTGAAAACCCTGCAGCGGCGCGATGCCCAGCAGGACAAGGACAACTATGCTGACAAGGGCCGCGATACTCTTTTGGATGGTTATTCCGAGGAGGAATTCGAACGTGTCTGCCGCGAGCTCTGGGCGCGCGGCAGCGCTTCGCCGGAGTACCACCTCCGGACTCTCGTGGACCTGCTTCTCGGCCATTATATGCTTGCGCGTGGTGGCGACCGACGCGCTGCTGAGCTTTCGGATCTGTTCACGTTCGAGTTCGCTGGCGAAGGCCCGACCCGTTGCATGCCACTGATTCTTACCACCCGTGCCGGAAAGCAGAATCAACACGGCCGGCTCGAGACCGCCGGCGCCCTACGGAATAGGAAGCCCCTCGTCTGTATGCTAGGCGGCCTGGCATTTTATCTTCTGTACCGTTGGGACTTGACCGACGAGCCGCTCCCAGATTTCAACCGGCGCGCCGCGTGGTACGACATCCGGCTATTGAAGAGCCACAGCGCCGATCGGACAGCAGGTCTTTCTTACTACTCGCAACGCGACTGGGTTGTTAAAGCCTTTGGCTATGCGGGCATTACGTCGCAAAAGAAGACGCACATTGGCCGCAGCTCAGGGGCGAAGACAGCCGAGCTTCGAGGTGTTAGCGAGGACCAGATCCGCCGTGCCGGCCGTTGGAACCAGGAGCAGATGGTTGGCTGTTACCTCAATGCGCTGCCCCGCAAGTTTATGAGTACGATGGCCGGTCATCCTTCGCAGATGGGGTGCTTTGAGATCCGCCGTGCCAGGGTCGCGCCGCCAGAGGCCCTTCTTTCGATGATCTGGCCTGGGCTGGATAGGTGGAGGGACCGGTTCGGCCCTGGGCCTGACCAGGTAAACGACCTTGCGGCGATGGGCCTGACGAGTCTGCTTTTCTACCTGCGCGAGGTGGTCTTGCAAGACTCGGTCTTCCTAATGCGACAGTTCCCCGACAGCCCAGTATGGAACCACCCGGTCTTCCAGCACCAGGCATACCAGCCATTTGCGCAGCAGGTCTCGGCCTTCGTGCAGGAGGAGGAGCGGCCAAGCCAGCTGGCTGTACTCGTCCAGGCGATGCCAGCCTTGGCTGATTACTTAAAGTCTATCGACTCACGCAACGAGGCCAGAGCTGCCGAGCTCAAGACTGCATTTGAGACCGAGGTCCGAGCAGCCGAAACGCGGCTCAGAGAGGCCCAGTCCTCGCAGCTTCAGGCCTTCTTAGCCACAGGGCTTCAGGCGGCCGCCACAGCGGTTCTACCCAGGATTGACGATGGCCGTCCAACAAGCCCAGGTCCAGCGGGGACGACACCCACGCCAGCGCCAGCGCCAGCGCCAGAGCCAGAGCCCGTGCCGGTGCCAGAGCTAGAGCCACAGCCACCTCAGTATCGCATGTGCCGGGCAGTTAAGACGGTAGAGGGCCTGTGGCGCGAGTGGACAGTCGGACTTCGGGGCCAACCGGCTGTGGCCGCGCTAGACAGCAGATGGGGCAGCCGGTGGCGGGCAGGACGGCAGAGTGAGCTACAGTGGTATTCCCTGCGGCTAGAGGTCATCAAAGAGATCCGGCGTATCGCCCAGGGGAAGCGGATCGGCGAGCAGGCGGCCATGCATATTGTTAGCATGCAGCAGCAGCGGACCGGCTGCTCGCTCGACCAGTTCTGCAAGCAGCTACGGGCAAACCGGAAGGCGTGCGCACCCGGCCGCTGAGTCGTATGAAACATAGGGTAACATGGTCCAGTATAGTTACTGATAGGCAACGCAACTACACGTGTAGATAGCGCAAATCCTCTAGCATTCACGGCCTTGTGCATGACTTCGAAGTGCCTTCAATTGCAGAGTCACCTGCAGAGGGCAGATATGGGCGAATATTTTCACCTGCTGAGCGCACGGACGGAAAAGTGCAGTGTTGCGGCGCTAAGCTGCTGAATCAGCCACCAAACCGCCACCCAAGATATATTGTTATGTTGATATCCAAATGTTCGTCAATTGAGCTGTGTTCCCATTATGGTGACATACCAAAGGAGCTGGGATGTTTCGTTATTACATGCTATTAACTAATAACGTTAATGGTGGTCTAATAAATGTTGCAAGTTATAATCCATTTGGGTGCCTTAGGAGCGATCCTTCCCCTGCCTTTGTGATGAGTAGAGTGATGAGGTAGACTTTGCAGCATGGTTGCATAATCTACGCGACGGACCCCCCAGAGCGCGTGGGGAGACAACAGGATGCGCTAATCGGAAAGTTTGGTGACATCACGATGAGCAGCCCGCTCCCGCTGGCATCTCAATCTCGTCGTACAGTGCTTTATCGCCACCCCACAATCCGCATTGACCAATTCTTCTGACTGATGCAATCTCTCAAACCATCGCTTCAACTACCGAGGATAGGACGTTGGACACTTGGAGAATCGCCTTCAAGCTAGCCCGCCACTCATCTTACTAACTCGCGAGAATCCGAAGAGAAATGGTAGAAGAGGCTGCGTTCGCACTCTCGTTGTTGCAGGGTCGATTGGAGCGTTGTCGCGAACCCACCAAGGGACTAACTGGTTACTCTTGGTGGGTCTTGGTCTTGGCATTGGCGACTTCACCAAGACTTGGCATCGATGATGTGTCTTTGGACGAGACACGTTGACCAGTTCCCTCGAGTCCTATTCGCTTCGGAAATAACGGGTAGTGGACTGACCCCGCTTTCATTGGGAGTCCTCTACATCGTCCAGGACCGAGTTAACAGCTATGAAAGACGCTCTCCTTCCCCTTAAGCGCCGGCTCTGGACGTTATGTCTACGACGGTTCTCGAAGCCCCAGCCTGCCACTCGCCTGCCAGATTCTCCGAGCCTAAGGCCAGTGCGGTTTTCTGTGCTGTGAGCACGATCGAGATGAAGGTCAACTGGATCCTATGCTATCCACCCGCCAACACCTCACGGCACTTCCGGGCCTTATCCTTTCCTCCTCTTTGGCTCACTGAATGAGGTACCTGGAGAGACCGCCTGCTGCTCAGCCGGCTGCCCCGCTCGCCAGGCAAGTTGGGCATCAAGGAGGCTTTGAGCTCCACAGCCATAGCCCCACATCACGGATCGAAGCCCACATTTCTTCGGCATTCTGCATCTGCTTGGGGTCTTTGGCCGGGTGATGCTCAGGGGCCAGCACGAGGTTCCCATTAGGGAGGTGGCCAGGTATCTCCAAGGCCTCTGCTGGGCACCTGGCACTTCGAAATCGCCTACGCGGCGGCAGGCGGAAACCATGCTGATTTGACCAACAATTCTGCCCCACCATCCTTGAGCAGGGTTCTGCGGTCCGAAAGACACCCTGCCCTCTTAGGATGACCGGCTTTGCATGCCTTTGTTGGCGCCGGGACGGATCCTAGGAAGATTCTATTCCCAGACTTCCAAAAATTTCCCTGGGCAGAAGCGCAACCATTAGGCTTAGCTTAAGCAAGAAATACCTCCTCGAAGCACTCCTTTCCGACACCCCAAGTTTCTCGGGAATCCGGGGAGCCATTTCTGGCTTAAGCCAGGACAGCAGTTCGCTGTACTACTGTGACGGGCACCACCCAAGGTCTGGTCAGCTCGCACATGCAAGATTGATATTGCTACGAGGAGAGCAAGAGCTAGATGACAGGAGTGGGCATGCGACCAGACCTTAAGTACTGGAGCAGAGGCCTGTGACGTGTGCATGAGCAGAGACCTGAACAGGAGCTTGTGACGTGACAGAAGCCTGTGATGCGTGTGCACGATCATAACAAAACATATGACATGACCATGACCATAGGAGCGGGGAATCCCGTGACAACTACCCCTTGCTGCCCAGACGGAATAGTTGCACCCCAGTTGTTGCCAGAGCCGGAAATGGCTTCAGAAGGCCACAAACACACTGCATGTTACCGTCATGCTCCAAGGGCGGTTCTCAGGCGCAGGGGCAGCAGATATTACAAGGGACTGTGTCCGGCATCCTTGCTATTGCTAGAGCCAGAAACGACCTTGCATAGGCAGCAAGGGCCATTCCAAGGAATTCCTAGCTTGATCAGAGATAGTAACAGTTTCTCCATGCAGAACAACACGCTGCTTTGCTGGAGGAAGGGAGTATTCTACTGTACATACTCCTACATCTGAACGAAGCTTTTCCTTCCGGAGCTGTTTTCGGCTCTGGGCAAAGGTAGGGATTGCTTGTAACATTGCAAGGGTCATTGCGGGGAACTCCCAAACCACTCTCGGGTACGTACATCTTCCGCCAGAGTTAGAAACGGCCTTGCCTTACAGTACCAACCATTCAGCCCAGTGTGCAAGGGCTAGCATAAGGTCACGCTGCCTTGACTAGAGCTAAAACTGACTTCTAAAGTCAATATAAGGAGTTTTCCACTTCACTGCCATTAGTTCACAGTGCGTATTGGCTTCTGGTTTCGACTCTCTGTGGGGTCCGCTTGGTGTGCTTCTCTCTCAGCGGCATGGCGGTGCTCGATTCTCCGTAAGCCGCTGGTTCTGAACCGTGAGAAACTGGAGGATCTATCAAGTACTATACTGTCCCTTTTCAGCTGGCAGAAAAGATACGTATCTAAATGGCAGAAAAGGGACGGATCTTAGTATACGTCTTCACTTAGACAACTATGTACCTTTTCTGCCGGCAGAAAAGGTACGTGTCCAAACAGCAGGCCTTCACTAGGGTAACTGTGTACCCTTTCTGCCAGCAGAAAGGGTACATCTAGGCAACAAGCCTTTCTCTAGATAAGTTTATACCTTTTCTGCCGGCAGAAAAGGTACGTCTAGATAGCAGACCTTTACTAAGGTATCTGTGTACCCTTTCTGCCGGCAGAAAAGGTACGTGTCCAAATAGCAGGCCTTCACTATGTATATGTATTTATTGACGCCCGGCGGATAACCCGAAAGGGCAACTATTAGAATCTGACTATATGCATTCCCCAAGATATGACCTGATCTCGTCAAAGCCCATACAAAGTTCATTCTAGTTCGTGCCGTCTCTTGAACCATTTCTCTTCGGATTCTCGTGGGTTAGTAGGGTTGTTAGTAGGCTAGCTTGAAGGCGATTCTCCAAGTGTTCAACGTCCTATCTTCGGCGGCTGAAGCGGTGTCTGCTGCCCGTGGCACGAGGTGAGGGGTGTGCGTTGGGTGTGTTGTGCATGGTTGGGTGGTTTAGTCGGCCTGCGGTTGGTTCGTGTCAAGGCGTCCTGTGACCATTGCAAACCGTATGGTTGCCCGAACGGCTGCTATGTTGGGGGTCCAGTCTTTCTTGTCCGTTGGCGATTTCCCTCCTAAGTAGAACGAAATGTTGCTTCTGTGTGTGTCTGTGCATTCGAGCATCTCCGCTTGGTATGCCGTCCATTTTCTGCATTGGAAGAGGAAGTGGTCTACTATCTCTGTTGCTTGCCCACATGCGCACTAATCTGCCGGTGCTGCTCCAATCCGATGGAGGTAACCGTTGAGTCTTGCCATACCTGTTCTGAGCTGAGCGAGCACGCCAGCCTCCTTTTGTGACAGGTGGTCGTACAGCAGTCGGGTGTGTTTGCCTGGTAGTGCTGCGTCGACTCGCTTGGAATGAGCTCCGACTTTGTCTGGCAGCTAATTGCTGGTGCTTCTCTTGGACCATGCTACGTTGAGCGTTGTTGAGCGTGTCCTGGGCGTTTGCGTCTGCGGAGTGGTACCCTGTCTAGTGGCGTGTTTGGCATTCTTCTTAGCGACTTCCCAAAGCTTGTCCTCTTCGCCCGTAGGGAGCCACCGTATTGTTACTGTGTTCCCGTTCCTGCGTAGTGCTCTAATTGACTCGTAGATGTGGTAGATGTGGTGTTGCCTAGACTGCTGTCTAGGCTGCCGGAGCGTGAGAACGGCCGCTTTATTGCGTGTTGAGATCTCGATACGGCTAGACCTAAGCGTTGGCAGGGTGCCTAACGCTCGTTCCATCGCTGCCAGCTCCCCGGAGTATAAGTTCTATTCTGATCTCGGTCCTAGCGTAGAGGAGAAGGTCCCAAGCTTTGGGCTGCCGTATACGGACGGCGGCAGCGTCGCCACTCCACTAACTTCTACTAGGTCGTTTCGCGCCGAGCTGCTTACGGCAATGCGTACATCGTAGTTGACATTCCGCTGTGTTGTCGTCAACTCGTTCGTGGTGGTCTGTGCGCGGTTCTTCTACGGTGCTAATGTAAATGGGTTAATAGTTTCCAACTCGTCCATTGCGATGCCTTTGAGTGCGTCTGCTACCTAGTAGAGTGGCGAGCGGTGTTTCTTAAATTTTCGTACCCGAGAAATGTTTCTGCGCAAGGGGTTGGTGTCTGGCAGTGTGTAAATGCCTGTCCAGAGTTTGATGGCCCGTTTCTAGAATCGATCTTGTGCGGTAGTGATATAGGCTTCCGCTTCCGCTACGCTCGTTGATACCGTGAGGAAGGTCCCTACGATCGCTTGCGCCGCTATTCTCTGGACCCTGTTGATAGGCCCTACAAGTTTGCCTTTGTATACGTGCATCTACACATTGGAGGCGTAGTCCACTACCAGGACGACTGTGGATGTAAACAACTGCCGTGCCGTTGATGTAGACAGTCCTCGGAGATGTCGTAATACCATTGCTGCCTCTAATCCCCTGGACGCAGCCTTCCAAATGTGTTCTTTGTACTTTAGTTTCGCATCCATCACTACTCCTAGGATCTTGATATAGTCCTAGGGGTCGACAGTCTGCCCCTTGATCATAAATGGTTGTGTGTTGGTCTTGTAGGTCTTATGAGTGAAGTGTATGATGGCCGTCTTCTATATATTGAATGTCGTACCGCTCCTTCTCTCCTAATCTAGGGCGTTCTTGATGATGGCTACAATGCTTTCCCGGTTGCTCTGCGCTGTAGGTCCTGTGACCTACGCTGTGAAGTCGTCTACGAAGGCTATCGCTCCACTATGGCTGTCGATTCGTCGTTGCACCAGGTCCGTATTGAAGAAGAGGAACAAGATCGGTGATAAGGGAGAACCTTGAGGTAGACTAGCCTGGGGTAGGCGTCGAACCTTAGAAGAATGTCCGTTGACTTTAATAGTTGCTGTACGCTCCGAGTAAAAAGCGTTGATCTATCGGAGCAGCTCCTCTGGGATGCCTCGTGCTTTTATGCGCTGTAGAAGTCTTTCCTTGCAGACTCTGTTGTAGGCCCCTTTCACGTCGAAACTGATCAAGCTTGCTACCTTTCGACCTCGCCAGGCGGTGTAGATTTGGTCTTGGAGGAGTAGGAGCGCTTGTTCAGCCGAGCGTTGCTTGCGTGCTCCGAAGTGGTTGGTCGGGAGGAGCCCATACGTCTCGGCCGCGTGTGAGATCCTTTCCGCCACGACCGACTCCAGCAGCTTGCCGAGTGTTGAGAGAAGTTAGATCGGTCTCTAGGCTTTCGCAATGGTGTAGTCATCCTTTCCGGGCTTCTTGAGCGGTATAATCTTGGCGTGCCGCTATTGAGTGGGCAGTGTACCTTCCTCTAGGGACGCTCGGAATAACGCGAGAACACGGTGGTTGACCACTGGCCAAGTCTCTTTCCAGACTATTGCGGGTAGGCCGTCCTCCCCGGGCGCCTTCCAAGATTTGGTCGCGAATAGTTGTCGTTCAACTTCTTCTATAGTGATCGGCGGCATTACTAGGGGAGCCCTTTGCGGTCTGGGACCTTCATCTTCAATGCTCTCTGGGAGGGGAGGAAAGAAGGTAGCTAGGAGTTCTTCTTCCTGTTCTCTGTGATTGGCTGTGGCTGTTCCATCTGCTTTGACGAGCTGTGGCACCTTTCCGAACGCCGTGTCGTCGCCGGACTTCAGGTACTTGGCAGCTTTCTAGATATTGCCGTTGTCTGCGAGAAACTCGTCCCAGTGCTTCTTCTTCTGTTGCCGAATTGCGTCGTGATACTGCTTTGCTGCGCCTTTTGCCGTTTCCTCCAAGTCCACCAAGGCTCGTCCCGCTCGTCGTTCGGCCCGGGCGCGGTTCCTCCAGTATGTGTAAATACGACGCAATTGTGTGAGGTCGGTTGTAGGATGGTGACGACAGGTTGCGTTCAGCGTGGGATTTTCTTTTCTGAACTCGAAACGAATGTTCGGTGCTGGCCTGGCCGCAGCGACAAGAAGCTGCCGTCACGGCCTCATCTATCTTACAATGAAGGCTGGTCCGTTCAATCGTGTTAGCTTGCGGCCGGCGCGCCGACGCAGTACGCGGTGCCGGGCAAAGACAGCTTGAACGTGGACCAGAAGGCAGCGGTCGAGAAGGTGATGAGCGCCAAAGACTACGCACGCACACCGCCGTCGACAACATGGTTCTCAAGCTCAAACACGACAACATTCCGGTCCTACGACTGGGAGCACCGGCCAAGGTCCACCCTGAAGTGCAGGACTTCACGACGCTGGCAGGCCAGCCGATGAACTCGTTTGAGGAGATCAAACGGGCGTGGCATGGAACCCCTGTGGTAGCAACCACCTGCCTGGGGATCAACCATCCCATCTTCAACGAGCGCACGTTCGACTACTGCATCGTGGATGAAGCGTCGCAGATCACGCTGCCCATCTGCCTGGGCCCGATCCGGATGGCGCGGACATTCGTCCTCGTCGGCGACCACAACCAGCTCCCGCCTCTGGTGCAAAACGAGGAAGCCCGCCTCGGCGGCCTCGACGTCTCCCTCTTCAAGCTCCTCTCTGACAAGCACCCGCAGTCCGTCGTCAACCTCGAGCACCAATACCGCATGTCCGAGGACATCATGACCCTCTCCAACACGCTCATCTACAACGGCCGCCTCAAATGCGGCACCGAGTCCCTCCGCTTCGCCAAGCTCGACATCCCCAACATGGACGCTCTCCGCACCCGGCACTTCGACGCAGCCTCCTTCCTCTCCCACTCCCAATCCCAACAACAACACGCTACCCGCACAGGCAGCCCCTCCAAACCCCACCACCACAACCACCATCCCACCTCCTTCTGCCCGGCACCACACCAGGGGACCTGTTGGCTAGCCGACCTCCTCGACCCCTCCGCGCGCGTCCGCTTCGTCAACACGGACGCGCTCGTCCCCGCCTCGCGCGAGCAGGCCAAGGGCAATCGCATCGTCAACCCGTGCGAGGCGCGCATCGTCACCCAGCTCGTCGACGCGCTGCTCACGGTCGGCGTGCCGCCGCACGAGATCGGCGTCGTCACGCACTACCGGTCGCAGCTGGCTCTGCTGAAGCATTCCCTCCGTTCCACCTTCTCCTTTGGGGTGTCGTCCACTGCCGCCATGAAGGGTGGGAAAGCGGCAGACGTGGAGATGCACACGGCCGATCGGTTCCAGGGCCGGGACAAGGAGGTGGTGATTTTGAGGTTGGTGAGAAGCAACGAGCAGCGCGCGATTGGGGAGCTGCTGAAGGATTGGAGAAGGATTAATGTCGCGTTTACGCGGGCCAAGACAAAGTTGCTTGTTATGGGGAGCCGGGCGACGCTGGGTGGGTGTGGCAAGGGGGAGATGCTGGCTAGGTTTGTGCGGTTGATGGAGGAGAGGGAGTGGGTTTATGATTTGGGAGTGGGCGCGCTGGACGGGCATTTTTGGGAGGAGGTCGGGTCTGTGTCTGCCTCAATCGGGACGACGCAGGCTGGTGTTGGGGTGGGTGGTTCTGTGCAAGCTGAGGTGGAGGATGGCCCGCCGCCAGTTGCCAAGGGGTCGAGGAAGGCGTTGCTATTTCCGCCAACGAAAGGCACCAGTGCGGTCAAGGGCAAGGAGAATCAGCCGTTGAGCGGGAAAAGTCAGAGGACGGTGGAGCCGAAGAAGGCGGCGAGGATCGGCGAGCGGGCGATGCTCCGGGGCAAGCCGGTGCTGCGGGATATACTGAACGATATGATGGACGGCGGGTACTGATATGTCTCTGGTGGTTGTGCTGGGTCGGGTTTCTTTACGATCACGGTCAGGACTATGGGTATGTGTTAGGTTATGCTGGGTTGGATCATGGTTAGGTTACCTTATGTCGGTAGTGTTACTGGACACTGCAGCGTGGACGCCGGCTTGGATGTATCGTTAGTCTGTTTGAAGGGCTGAGGGGATGTATCTGGGTAACTTCAACTATTATGAGGATGTGAGATAGGGAAAGAAGGACACGCAGATATTGTGCGCATTGCTGACAGGGTTCGGAAGGTTGAGGCTCTCGAGCAAGAGATTGTCTTCGAAGCGGGCAGAGGCGTCTCGAGACACCGGCAGACCTTGGCAGAAGCGAACCGGCGGGTCCATGTCTCCAAATACGTTCAAGACACCCGCCACGGCGTTGAGCGAGTCCGAATCGTAGCTCAGCCATCTCTTCGTGAACTCGGTGATGAGCCGGCGGACAACCGTGATGTGGAAGCGCGCCGTGGGGACCGAGCGGAAGGTGCTTCCGCCTCCTACGACGCACCGGTCAAGGAGGGCTTTGTGGTCGGCCTTGCCGGCCGCGTATCCCAGTGCCCGGTCACAGGCTTCGGCTTGGTTCGGGATCTGATGTGCTTGCGACCTTGTCTCCAGCTCCTTGGGGGTGAGCCCAAGCTCTGGTCCGGGCGGTCCCACGACGGCTTCGTAGCAAGTCATGCTAGAGCACTTGAACAAGACTCCGGTCTCGGTGAAGAAAGCAGCCGACGAGACAGCATTTCTTCTTGGTAGCACCATCCCCTGGTGGACCACACACTGTCTGCTATGTCTCGAGCCGGGTCCATGGGTGCAACGAAGAAGTCGACGTTGCCCACGACGACGCTCTTCGGCTTTACTCTAGGGAGTGCCCTTGCCCCTAGGGGTCCGTTTCTGGCCGAGGCCGCGACAATCGTCAGCGCAGCTCCGCGGTAGATCATCACCACACCCGCGATCTCGATGGAAGCAACTTCGTCCTCGATTACCAGACCGTCCGACTTGTCATCGACTGCCATTTTCTCGGCCCTCCAACGGTTTCCCGCTACATGTAGAGACTTATACCGTCAAAGCCATTTCGACAGATTCTAAACTATATCGGGGAAGGCTGCTGCCGTGGCGGGAAAAGTGGACGGCCCGCATCATCCAGGACGAGCTCTTTCTGAAGGCCACTCGAACCCTGAGTGGCGCCGGATGGGACGACGAAAGCCTCCGGGGAGCTTTGGACCAAGAGCATCGCAAGATCTGCGGCCATATCACGACATCGTGCGAGCGTGTACCGCCCTCCTGCTCCGTCAATGCCCTCCACCGCCCATCCTTGATCGCCTTTTTTGCGCCGTGCCGCGACCTCGTCGAGTCGTGCTGCCGGTGCCTCACGGACTACGTGACCACGATAGAGCGGAAACGAGAGGATTCGGCAGAACAGGGAGCCGAGTCTTGGTTCATCACCCTTACCTCGTACTACTAGCTGGAAAGCGGCCGGTCGCCCACCGATCCGAAATGGCGGATTTTTGGGACACCTACCGAGGCGTCCTCCTACTCGGCACAACGGGACATGGTGGCACATCCTCTGGGCTCGGTCAAGGCTGCGTGGGATTCTCACGACCTGTATATTGAACAGTAGGCTTAATAGCTATGGTTTGGCACGGGCATGTACATAATTGACATGTAGCTCAATGATGTACCTCCGTACTGCGACGGGCACCACCCAAGGTCTGGCCAGCTCGCATATACAAGATTGATATTGCTACGAGGAGAACAAGAGCTATATGACAGGAGTGGGCATGCGACCAGACCTTGAGTACTGGAGCAGAGGCCTATGACGTGTGCATGAGCAGAGGCCTAAACAGAAGCTTGTGACATGACCATGACCACAGTAGCGGGGAATCCTGTGACATTTACCATTTTTCAGGTTCGTCGAAGAACCCCGTCCCGGCGTCCCCTCACGCTTGTGTCGACATGACGTGCATATGACCAGCTGGTGGGCCCCTGCTCCGGACTTCCCGTTGGAGGTCTTCCAGAAGTCCAGAAGTATATTCCTCCGCTGAGTCTCGTCAGTTATTCGACTTGTCTTGGAGAGGTCTTGCAGTTAAAACTTTAAGGCTCCCTAAGCTCCCCTAGCTTAGTTACTAGGCAAGACACTTTCTGTCAGGTGACTACCTTATTGACTACCTACATTGGGGCAGAAATCGAAGCACTAAAATGGCCGACAAAATGACATTCCTTATCCAATCCGTCAATGCTCTCGTTATCAACATTTTATCCAAGTCCCGATCGAAGAGCAAGAAAGAAGTTCGACTGCGACTGGCGGAGATCACCAATAAGTTGCTAAACCTTCTAGCAAAGCGATACGCATCGCCAACCCCCTGACGCTTCTGCAGACGGCAGTTGCCGTCGGCGACACCATCCTGGCTGCTTTTTTAGAGAACGTCGGAAACCTCCCAGCCCTTCGCCAGGGGATCCTCAGCAATCCCGTTAACGCGCGCGGCCGCTCCCACCGTGACCCCTTCCGGCGCGTCCACTGTCGCCGCCTGTTTCCGTCGAGCGCAGATCAGATTGTATCGGACAGACCCGCCGACTGCCAAGAAAGTCCTGGAGGAGTTCAAGCCGCGTGCACCGCGGATCAGGAAAGCATTTATCCCAGCCACTTCAAGAAGATCATGGCGACCCTAAAGACGGCCATTGCTACCCAAGATGGGCTCGGGGGGCCTGATTACTCGCATCCGTACTGCTGGGCGCCGTTTATTCTGGTCGGCCACGGCGGACAGGAGATCGAGAACTTGGCGCTCGAAGGCAGCTGCAAATCGTGAAGCAGCCTTGTGTTCTGGGTCGTAGCTTGAAGGGTAACAAGATTGCTTGAATTTATACCTAGCTCCAGAGACAAACCAAACTTTTTGTCAGCCACCCATTTCCCTTGCTTAGGATGGCCGTCCAACTGCCTCCATATAGACCAGATACTTTTGAAACGTCCGTGATGGATACCGTCTGGCGTCTACACCAGCAATGTCCTCAACCACATTATTGCCAAGAGAAGTATCAGGGACGGTGTAGTCATAGACTTGGTTCCAGGCAGGAGCAGTCTCCGTGTTGATGCCCGGGTCCGGGATCACCCTATCCACGGGGTTGAACAGGATGGCATACGTCGTCTTGTTGATGCGCTCGAGCCAGCGTATTGGCGCTGAGAGGACCTTCCCTCCCGGCAGGTAGCTGAGGATGTCATCGTACATGTCGCCGGTGCCGGTCTGGCTGCCCCCGAGAAGCCGGTCTCGGGTCTGGGTGATGACTTGGCCGATCGTACTGGCGTTTCGGTCCAAATCTTTCTGGATAATGGCTCCGCCTCCCTCGGCGTCGATGCCTTTGAGAATCCAGATCAAGACCAAGTCCGCGAGCTTGTCGTTGGGCGAGACGGTCTTGCTGAAGACGTTGAGAATGGGGAAGCAGATCTTTTCCCACAGGCTGCCCCCTTCCCTCATGAACTGGAACTCCTGCCTAGCGAGATCGTAATGACAGCCGGGGAACCACTTCTGGTAAATCTTGAGGTTGGGGGGAGCTGGAGGATCGTTGGGCCCTCTCGGGGCCCTCGACGCCAGACATGGTTCAAAGGCCCAGAACCTGTCGTGAATCGACACGGCATGGTAGACTTTCTCCACCACGGTCGACACGAAGTTGTCGTGAAACTTAGGCCATTCGAATCCAGTGCCGGTGTTGTAGTTCAGCTCCGGCACGCCAAGACTCCCGACAGTATCGAAGAGGCCCATGAACTTGACTGGCGTTTTCACCGGATAACTGACGTTGGCTCTGAACTGGCCCATCTCGGCCGACGACGGATCGTGAACTGGGTACGGGCTCCGGTACAAATCGTAGACCTGATCGATCAACGCGTCGTTGGTTGGGTCTCGGATGATTCCGCAGTTGTTGATCGAGCCGGCCACGGATCTGACGATGTAGGCTCCCCGGCTGATGCCAAACATCCACACCTCGGTGCTGACCTGGTTGTTCCAGGCCGAGTTCTGGACAATGAACTTGTAGACCTTGGTGCATTCTTCTTTTACGTGCAACGAAAGAGCACCGTCCCTGCCAACCAAGCGAGTTAGTTATTCCCCAATCGGGATATCGGGAGCAACTCGGGAGCAAAGGAACTGTCTCGGGAGGAACTAAGAGCTGCCCGAAACCGTAAGCGGGAAAAAGGAGCCCCAGTTTGACATACCAGAGGTACTTCATGAAATCGCCACCCAAGCCGACCCCGTCGAAGTATTTGGCGTGGACATCGGGCTCCGCGCCCTGTGGCGAGTGGTATTCGGTAGCACCGTGTTCCAGGTCGATCCCGACCATTCTCGCGATGTAATTGATGTTGCTCTTAGTGTTCGTTTCCCGACCACACCAGGTACCGTCGCACAGGACAATGACCATCCTTGTTGCCGCCATTTCAACTCCGATGCTGTGTGTATGTCAAGGGACTTATGAAAGTTGATATTACACTGGTGAGGCTGGGCGGGATTGGTGTGACGGGCACCAACAGCAGGTCAGCTCACACAGAGAAGATCGATACTTGTTGCTATACTGGGAGCAAGAGCTAGATGACAGAGAATTGTAGGAGGTAAAATCAGGCCTACCTTTTAGGAGCTGGAGGAGAGACAAGTATAAGACACCAGGCTGGTAGGTGACAGAAAGGGTGAGCACTCATCCCACACTGTTCTTTCACGGAACGCTCTCCAGACTCAGTAACGTCATCCTGAGTATATCAAGAGGAAAACTGCGCTGCTTTGTAGGGATGATGCCAACCGCTGATGAGGAGAACGAAGACGATGCCTTTGCGTCCGAAGATGTCCCGCCGTTACCGTGACGCAATCGAATTCCGCACCGCACCTATTCTAACGCGGTTTTCAGATGAATTTCGGGCAGGCCGCCGAGCGCTGTAGCTTCTTGGAGAAAGAGTCAGATGGAGTTCAGCAGGAGAGCAGCAATGCTTTTGCGGACTCCCAAAATCTCGCTGAGCAAGCGCTGTCAAATCGGTAACTTATCGTGGGACCCATTTTGCTGAGTAATTACGGTTAATCGGGTACGATTACGCAGATTCTACGGATAAGCGATTTTACCAACAATACCCCCTGTCTAGCGCGCTCACCCCTGAATCGGCCCTGGATTTCTCTCTATTCAAGAGTCGGAAGCTGGCTGCTGCTGCTCTTGCGGCCTGCGTGGCTGTCTGCGTTGTTTGAGGATGTCTACCAGCCTGTTGAGGCTCTGGCCGGCCCGCAACTGCTCTACCTCGGCTACCGCTTCTTCCTCGCTCCTACCGCGAGCTACGCGGGCCAAAATTGCGTCCCAAACCACCTTGCGCCGACAAAATTGAACCGGTTCTGCGGCGTAGTAGCTGTTCTACGGAGGAGATATCCTTGGATGGCTAGCCACTCGGCAGCCGAGTACCCCGCTTGGATGCCCTCGATGCCGCGGTCCTTATAACTAGCCCGGTTATTGCGGTGACGTTGGCGGCCGCGTTGCTCAAGAAAGCCACGTACAGCGGCGCCGCGGGGGTTCTCCGCGTTCTTGTTGCCGTGGGCCACCTGCACCCGCCAGAGCTCGATCACGGCTGCGATATACGCATCTACCGTGCTCTTGGTAAACAGGTCCCCTTCCTCGCCGCCGATAGCAATGCTAGACGGCGGGATATAGCTCTCGCGGTCGTCGGAGAGCATCTGCACCGCGTCGGCAACCGGTAGCCCCAGCGTTGTCGCCAGGGTCTCGGCCTCCTGGAGGGCAGCCTGCTCCTCGGCCGGCAACGGTCGCCCGGCGGCATGGCCCGGACCGCGGCGCTTCTTGGGCACCTTGACCCGGCGGAGGAGGATGTCTTCCTTGAGCCAAGCAGCCAGCTTATCCGGGGTAACGAGCTCGCCGTCCGGCCAGGTAGACAAGGTGCCGTCAGGGCCCTCGCGGGGCTTATTGCACCACGCCCTCCACTCGCGCTGCTTGGCCGCGTAGCTCCTCGTCGTGTTCAGGGGCTGCTCGTCCTTCCTGGCTTGCAAGCCGGCCCTGCGGGCCTCCCGGGCGCGCTCCTCGGCAGCCGCGTACTGGCCGTCGTCGGCCATTGCTGGTTTGTTTGCTTTGCTTGTCTTTTGGGTTGGGTTTGGTTGGGCAGGGTGGGGTGCTGGATGGCTTGCTGGCTTGCTGAGCTGGCTGGCTGGGCGGTCGGGCGGCTGGGCGGTCGGGCGGTTCGGTTGGCGATGGGTGGCGGCGGCGATGCGGCGATGGCGATGGTGGTGGTGGTTCAAGTGCGGGCGATTAATATAAGTGGGCGCGCTCTTATCGGAGGCCGCTTATCGACCCCGGCGCGGCGGATTACGCACCGCGTCTTGTATGGCGCATAAGTGGCCGGATGCGGCATAGCGCATTACGCAGCCGTTACGGCGGCCCTCGATAAGATATGTTACACATCGAAGTAAAACCAGAAAGAGAGAATAAGAGCAAAACTCTGGAAATGTCATAAGCGAACGTCACTAACTTTTGCTTCCCCCACTCCTGCCGCCGCCCAGACTCCCTCAATTATGCTGGTCCTGAGTCTGGCGCAGCATGTCGGCGACGACGGGCCCGACGTACTTGACGACCACGGGGGCTGCCTTCACCAATTTTGGCCCCAAATCCTTCACGCGATCGGCCATCTTTTTGAAGAATCCAAAACTCTTCAAGTTGAGCCCCTCCGGCTGCTCGACAAATGCCTGCAAGCAAGCTTCGGCCATAATCGCTCTGTCCGCCAGCGGGGTGAGGGTGCTGTCTTCCTGGACCGTCGACTCCGTGCCCCCCAGAAGCGATAGGCCGATTCCTGCAACGTCCTTGAGCACAGGGCCGGCTTTCTTGAACGCGCCTCCGATGACATCGCCGACCGATGAGATCGTGCTCAGAAACGATTCAGCAGTTTTGTCGTCCACCTCTGCCATGAGCTCGGTGAGGAATGCCGACTCCTTGTCGCTAAGTTTGCGCCCGAGCCCAGTGTCTTTCTCGGCGTCCATCGACCGGCGAACTCGGATCTCCTTGTGAGTGAGTTGCGACTCTCCAGTGACGCTGGAAAGTAGCAGGCGAAGGCTCGGCTCCATCATTCCCTGAAGAACCTTGGGCGCGACTCTCGTCACAAATGGCTTTAGACCGGCCACAATGGGAGCCATGAAATTCTCGACGGCCTTCAGGTCTTTGTCCGGTAATTTATAGTTCAGGAAACAATCGAGAGCCGCCTCGGCCACAATGGCCTGGCCCATGATGCCGTCGTAAGTGCGGGTGTTGGCGAGCGATTCAGCCCTGGATGCAGTCACGCTGTCGCCGGCGAGTCGTCCGGCTGTGCCAAGAGCGGCGGCGGCGAGCACGGCAAGCTGCGGGCCGGCGGCGGGCCCGAACGAAAGGGGAGTCTTAGAATCGAGAATGGTGCCTGGAACGGGCGCGTGGACCGTGCTCGCCACATCTCTGAGCTGGTGCAAACGTGTGGTTTCCGGAGCCACTGCCTCCGCCTCGGTGGTTGTTGCATAGCGCATGTAGAGCCACGGTCTCTTGGCTTCGTCTGGCTTCTGGTCATTTTGCTCGATTTTCTCCTCCGTGGACAAATGAGCTGGTCTGAGCTACACTGTGACACATTGTCGAGCGGAGTCTGTTGCGGCCTGATCTCTTTAAGCTTCCTGTGCTCTAGGAATGCCCTTCTCGTTAAGCAAACATGTCACGGGATTCCCCGCTCCTATGGTCATGGTCATATCACAAGCTTCTGTTCAGGTCTCTGTTCATGTACACATCACAGGCCTCTGCTCATGCACACGTCACAGGCCTCTGCTCCAGTACTTAAGGTCTGGTCGCATGCCCACTCCTGTCATATAGCTCTTGCTCTCCTCGTAGCAATATCAATCTTGCATGTGCGAGCTGACCAGACCTTGGGTGGTGCCCGTCACAAACATGACGATTATTACTATTAATGGCAATTCCCTTGACACCGAGTCGCCGGCTCTCGGGGCTTTCAACCTCGTCCCAGAGACAGCCAAGGACTCCAACTACATCCTGATACAGACCAATGGCCCGCTTACCAAGGAGATCAAGGAACAGCTTAAGAAGGAAGAAGTTGATATCCAGGAGAGGGTGTCCGAAAACACCTACCTCTGCGGATACAAGCCGGAGAAACAACCGAAGGTGCGATGATTGCATTGTCAGCATCTTGTAATACCGAGACTGACTTTCTATCTCAGGACGTCGGTAGAATCGGAGATCTGCCCTATATTACCTTCGCAGACATTTACCCTCCCCATTGCGTGATTGACGCCCGACTCAAGGGCGTTCCGGCTGCGTCTTCATCGACGAGTCCCCTCCTCCCTGCACCGGACCGAACTAAGGGCACAGTGGCCGTTGATGTCGAGTTCCACAAGGACGTGGTTCCGGGCCCCGAGTTAATCAAGGAGCTCGCGGCGGCCGCCCGGCTGGACCCGGAATCCCTGAAGACGGCCGGTGATAAGGCCCGAATTACCGTGCAGCATCGCTACCTTGCCGACGTGGCGGAGCTGGACCAGGTTAAGCGCATCAACGAGGTGCACCCAGTGAAGCTGTACAACGATGTCGCCCGCGGAATCCTCCGTGTTGCGCAAGCCGTACATCCAGGAGCCCCTGGCACGAGGTACGAGGGTGACGGCGAGCTCGTGTGTGTCGCCGACACTGGATTCGACCAAGGCTTCCTTGACCCCGCTCGAGTGCATGAAGCATTCATAACCCGCGGTCCTGGGGTAGCACCCATGGCGCGGATTCAAGGTCTGTACGCCCTCGGCCGCCCAAACAACGCGTCGGACCCCGACGGCCACGGCACCCACGTCTGCGGCTCGGTCGCGGGCGATGGGACCTACGCTGGCACTGGAGCGCACATTCAAGGCACCGCGCCCAGGGCAAGACTCGTGGTGCAGTCGACGCTCGACTCCAGCGGCGGTCTCGGGGGCATTCCGGCAGACTTGCGAGAACTCTTCGCGACACCGTACGAAGACGATAAGGTCCGCATTCATACCAATAGCTGGGGAGATCACCCGCGCCCCTTCCGCCAAATTGAGTACAACAACAATTCCAAGGCCATCGACGATTTTGTCTACAACAAGCGCGGCATGGTGATTCTTTTCGCTGCTGGCAACGACGGCATGGACACCAAACCCAACGACGGCATTGTCGACAACGCCCAGGTCGGTGCCGAGGCCGCCGCTAAGAACTGCATCTCGGTCGGCGCCTCGGAGTCCTACCGCCCGGACTTCGACATCAGATACTCCAGCTTCGGCTTCCCCAAGCAGCCGCTGGGCGCAGACAAAGTTGCTAATGACGTCCGCGGCATGGCTGCCTTCTCGTCGCGCGGCCCGACACGCGAGGGCCGCATCAAGCCCGACATTGTCGCACCTGGGACGTGTATACTCTCGACTCGGAGCTCTCGCGTGCGCAGGGTGTTCCCTGACTGGGGCATCAGTACAGGCGATGATACCTACATGTATGACGGCGGTACCTCGATGGCTACTCCACTGGTGGCAGGTTGCTGCGCCGTCCTACGTGAGGCGCTCGTCAAGAACGGTACCCCTGAACCGAGTGCTGCGCTCATCAAGGCCTTGCTGATCAACGGCGCCGTCGAGCTCGCCGGTCAGTACGTCCCCACCGAGGCAGGCAAGAGCCCCAACAACTCGAGCGGCTGGGGCCGCGTCGACGTCGCCAACAGCATTGTCATCGGCACTCCGACGGAGAACAACCTTGTTGCTGCAGCCAACATGTCCGCGGGCTTCCGTGATGAGGCGGAGCCTCTCGACACGGGCGAGACTGTCGACTTCACGATCCCGATCGAGGATGCTGGACGCACCCTGAAGATCACGCTGGTTTGGACGGACCCGCCGGGCCCCGAGCTGCAGAACGATCTGGATCTGATCGTCGTCGCGCCTGGTGACGAGATCGAGCGTCATGGGAACCAGCCGGGCGATTTTCCGTACAACATGCAGACACACTTCGACCGGAAGAATAATGTAGAACAGATTGCGTGGGAGAGAATTGCACAAGGGTCGGTGAAGGTACGTGTGCAAGCACACAATGTAACGTCGTGGGAGGGACAGTCTTTTGCACTGGTCTGGAAAGTCTCTAATTAGGTAAGTTGCTTAATCACTTGTACCACGTATCGTACAGGTCAGAATGGATCGTGCGAGTTGGACCTACTAATCGTTATTGTGTATGTATAATCCACTCCTGCGGCAGACTGTCAGGGAGAATGGACTTTTAAAAGCAGATGTGTACTAGTAATTACCATATCAGTCTTAACAGTTGTTTGGGTCTCATTCCAATTCTGTTTCATTCATATATCTTTGGGACGATGTTCCCTTGTAACCTGTTCCCTCGATGTTGCCGGAACTTCGACTCTCTCTCTCTCACCTTCATAACTATCTCAGGTCGGTTGGCGTGGGTGGATGACCGATGCGATGCAACGGAATACCCCGGTCTTGGACGGGCGGCCGCCCCTGAATTTCCAGGGCCTGGATGGCCCGGATGACCAGCAAATCGAGCGGCAGCAAGCGGCTTTCCTCAGGGCTAGCCGTACTAGCGCTGCTTTTTTTCCTCCTCCCCCCCCTAAACCCCCCTTACCTCCCTTACCCCCCCTGGCACGCGCGTGCGCGGGCGCGTTCTGCGCGGGTGCGTTCTGCGCGCCCCCGCGTGTACAGTAAAGTAAGAAACTAGCCGCACCTCGGGGTCTGGCGTCTAGCCTCGTTTCATTCACGTCATTTCCATTCCTATTCCCGCCACCGTCAATGTCGTCTTCACCTTCACCACGGCATGGCATATCAAGATGGACCAGCTAGATCCGAGCCTCGTTCAGCGCGTAAACACGAAGGTCTCGGCCGTCATCGAGAGGTATCTACTCGACGACCAGGATGTAAGGACCAAGAACACGCGTAAGGCATACGAACCGAAGCAGGCTGAGTGGATGGTCAGTTCAAGTCAAGGAGGCCGCCGTTATAGAAGCCCGGCAGCTAACGAAGATGTAGGAATGGTGCAAATCTCGCTTCCCGGAGATCCCACCTGGTTGGCCGGCGCAGTACCAGATAGGCAGAGCCCTGCCTGGCCACCTTGTTGACGAGGGGAAGCTGGTGCTCTTTCTTGACGAAGAGATTGCCTCCCGCGCTCCGAAACGTGGTAAACGACGTAAGGCCAAGACGCAATGGCTAAAGGCAGAAAGGAAGCGGAAGAAGCAGAAGAGGGAGGGCCCGTCGTCGACCACTGGGGTAGTAGCTGCCGACGTAATTGTCGTTGGGGGGGCTCCGGCGAAAGATCAAGATCAAGATCAAGACCAAGATCAAGATCAAGATCTAGAGCTGGAGCTGGAGCTAGAGTCGGAGTCTGATCGCGATGACCTCGGGCCGGATTCGGCTAGCGGTACCTCCTCTGTGCTCAAGCTACAGTACAGCACTGTACGGCTCTACTCTAGCGCGATTATCAACCTCTATGCGCAACAAAAGGCGAGAGGCGAGAACCCTGCTCCACACCCTAACGGCCTCGCAAAGAAGGCGCTTATGCGGCACATCCTTCGCGAAGCCGCTTGCCGGAGCCGCATGGAGTGGGCGGACCGGATCCTGAACACGATCAAGGACGGGTATTCGCCGGCGAAGATCCCCGGGCATACAGCGGCGGCGTGGCGATTTAGCGACGTGAACAGCGGTCTCCGGACAAACGTCGACTTCCTTTTTGGCAACCACATGCTCCTGCGGTCGAGCAATAGGCTGCCTCTCGAGCTGGCCGACTGCTTTGCCTGGATCTGCCGAAAGAGGGCGTCAAGACGGAGGCAGGGGGTGTCCCGACTAAGGCCTTCCACGTTATGTATTACAGTACAAATTGCCTTGGTGTGTTGATGAGAGCTTGTCCCATTTCCTCAATGGACATCGTCCTACTCATCCCTATCCAACAGTCTCCAGAGAAGATGTAATCATCTCCGTTGTAGCAGATGACAAATCCTTTCTCAAGTCGTCGTACGCCATTGTAATAGCTCGACCATGCCGGACCCTTTTTGAACATCTTATACCAAGAACACCAGTACGAGATTGTCGGAACCAAATATATCTTGGTGCCTGATCTCAATGACGTTAAGCGGCGTTGAGGTTTATGTTGTTGTCGTTGGTATCTTGGCGACAGACCTAGACAACTTATCAATAGCTCGTCCAGTCTATAGCGCAAGAATTTGCTTACCACGTAGACGATAACTTAGCCGTCGCGCGTTGATGTTGATAAACTTTCCATTTCTCAATTCCATTGCAAGTGAAAAGGACTCTCGAGTCTTGTGCCGCTGCTCTCGATGAATACATTTGCTAATAAAGCGAGAAACGGAGTTGTCTGCCGTGAGCTTACCGCAAGGTTAGCACCTCGAGATAGCTTCCTCGAATACCCGTTGGGCGGGTGCAAAGAGAGTTGGCAGCTTGATTCACCCCGCCCAGCCAACGGGAAAGAACCCTGACAGTCTAATGGCGCCTATGGACTGCACCTCTAAATGGAGCCCGCCGCCCAGGATGGCATCCACGGACTGCCAGGCACCTCCAGACAGCACCTCCAGATACCACCTCTGGACAAACCTCCGGATAGCACCTCTGGACAAACCTCCGGATAGCACCTCTGGACAAACCTCCGGATAGCACCTCCAGATCCCACCTCCAGGAAGCATCCCTAGACAGCATGTCGGACAACAGCTCCGAACAGAACACTAGATACCACCGGGAAGCATCTCCGGACAGCAACTCCGACCAACCGCTCCAGCCAGCACCTCCGGAGAGCATGACGTCTTATCTACGTAGTTCAGATATAGTAGTTGAATCGATGCGCTACCTCGTCGCGCCGTCATGTGAGCTAGATCGTATCTTCCGTTTCTAGTTTCTTGGTAGGTTTTGTGCCCCACCAGCTATGTTCAGGTAGATTATTCTCTATTGTACAGGGTTTGGTATAATATATAGGTAGTTAGATGAAGACTCTTGTTTGTTGTACCGTGCGGTTAGCGGTAAACAACTATCTCTTGACTTGTATACTAAGTACTATATATCTCGGTTTTGTGGCACCACGAGCACTTGTCTCAAACATACCTAAGGTATCTAGATAAGCTAGCCCGGAGATGCCGGTAGGCCGGGTCACGCATGCAGGATGTGGTGCCAGTGTTGAACCGGAACAAGGTCTTGACGCGGAAGCAACCTTATTTGGATCTAAGTGCTAGGGGTGGCGATAGGTCGCTACATTGCACAGACCTTCGACGTATATATATCTAGTTGTTTGGCACTGCGTTGGAAAAAAGCCCTTACTGGGCCCGCTAGACTTTCTTAAGAACTTAGTCGAGGAGGCTAGAAGAGATATTGAGAACACAACCAAGCAGCTCTGTGAGACAACAAACGAATTGCATCAGGTAGAGAACCGGATCCAGAGCTTGGTGCAGGCTTAAAGTGACGGACTGGCCATCGCCAAGGAGCTGCAGGCACAAGCTGCTCCTGTCGACGCCGCTATCCAGCGCATCAACTCTCTGCAGGACAGTTTCATTGCGGAGAAGAATTCGGGCCGGAGGCGGTGCGACGAGCATTGAAGCTGAAAAACGCCGCCGAGATGACCTTCTGTTCAAGGAAGACAAATTCTGGCGACGGCCCGGAGATGAAAACGGGTTCCTACTTGCGGCGCCCCCAAGGCCAACTGGTCTTGGCGTCGTAGGTGGCCTGTTGTAGGAATTCGACGATCTTGGTGTGGAGGAAGATAAGGCGTTCTGTCGAACGACTTCCCAATTATCCGGGAGAATCACCAGGATCCGAACGGTGGGGTCGACGAGCTGAGCGCCTTGGATAAGGTTGCGGTCCAGAACCCCCAAGACGTGACCGCTGCATACCATCCAGGACTGTCTAGAAAAGGGGTTCGCAGCAGTCCGCATCCACCCGGCCAGAAACCTCCATGGTTGTTGTTCCACGGGGAAGAGGACGAGGACGTGGCATATGTGCACGCCTTTGTGAGGAGGACGGTTGTCCTCCGGCTGCAAATAGGACCCAAGCCTCACGAACACCGAGGTCTTGATCAGCGGCTCTGGCCAGACGCCTTCCTTGTTATTGCTCTTTCGTCCTTGGATAGTCCTCCCAATATATTCATTGCGAGGGAGAAAATCATACAAGATCTGAAGAATGCGAAAAACACTGGGTTCAATAGTTTTCCATGATAAGCTGAGTCTTGAGTGAGTCCCTACGGCACAGCCAGCCCCTGTCACTCAGCATATCTCTGAGGGAACGATGCAAAACCCCCGACTCATCTTGGGTGCCCACTTTGACTGAAGCCTCGACAATGTACTCAAGTCTGCGCCCGGCAGCAATCAGGATTGGCCAGACCTCAACGGTCAGTTTGTTGCTTTCCCATCTGCCGGCAAGGCGCGTTGTGAGGATGGGGCCGTAGCGCCGCGCCTCCCGGAGAGCATCCTTCCCCCACTCGCTAAGCAGATCAGGTGCCTTGTCGGCAATCATGTTACGCGCAGACTCGAGACCCGGAAGACTCGTGCCGCCACCGACGGAATCGGACACCTTTTTCTCGCGGCTGATGGAAAGCGTCCTCCTGTTGTATCCCCACTCAACCTGAGCCTCGTACTTATCGGCACGAGAGGCATCGAAACCATCTCGATTGGCAGCCCCCAGTGCGGCATCAATGCCCTCCCCTTCAATGGGATAGCGCTTCTTATACGTCAGCTCGAAGTTGGGGGTGCCCTCCTTCTTGCGGATGCGAGCACTCCAGTGAGCTTGGTAAAGTGCCTTGTTGTCCGTGTCCATGAACATGATGTTAATCTTGGTGGCGGTAGGCGGCGATGTAAATACCGATCGCAGCTCATCCTTGAATTCGATGTCTTCGTTGTCTTCGTTGTCGGGATTTAAAACCTTCGCTGAGTCAAGGAGGAACTTGATCTCGAAGTCAGGGATCAAGTTGGGCGCCTGCGATAACAAAGCAGTTATTAGCGCCAGACATAGGTTATCTTATGAATAAATAGATGCTCCTATACCATCGTGATTCTCTTTGTACTGCACTCGAAGTGCTTTCGAGGGTATGCAAGCTGTTTACTGGGTGATAGGCTCGAGGACTGGGAAATGGGAGAGCCCAGTGAGATAGTGAACCCAAGCGAGTATTATCTTTAGATTTGGAGAACAGAAAACTAAATGGACGGACATAGATTGTCGGAAGAGGAGGGGCTTCAAGAAGTAGGAACGGATAGGTATTGCGCCAGGTCAAAGTTATCATGATGACGTGTCTTTTGATGGTAGCAGGCCTCTTTTCTTGGTTGGTCCGTGATAGTACTCCAGTGTCACCTTCCTCGCCCTGGTCTCCAAGGGACGGATCCGCAAAATAGCATGTGGCCTTGGCAAGGCGGAACTCTATGAGCTCATGCTGATGCGGCTTCTTCTATCTCTACATTTTCGATAACGACTTGCTTACGCCGTTGGATCCTGGTACGTGGGGCCGGGTCGGTTGGGCAAGTCGGACCTCCACCAGGATAAGTGTTGGAAAGTTGTGGCACCCTGAAACGCTCGGTTGCTGGAGGTCATGGGATTGAAACCTGGAAGTTGGGTTGCCGGTGCCCTATTGTTGAGGGGTAACCAGGAACTGGGCGACGCGCTATTTATCAGGATCAGGGCAATGCCCACCTCTGGAGATGGTGAGAGATAACCTTCAATCAATGACCTCTTGGTGCTCTGGAGCACCTCAAACCCACTGTAAGGAGCCCTCATCTGTGTGATCACCGTGGAATCGTGGCTGTTGGTCTTCCAACAATAAGCAACGTCCGCGTAAGTGGTAGTGTAAGAGCCGAAGGCAGTGGCTTCCACCACTCCCACCGCCAAGTATCCCTCGACAACTCGGCGGCACCGACGATACTGCTCCCTGGTCGAACTCCTCAGCACATGTCCTTCGCTGGTGCTGTCGATCGAGATACCTTCCATATCAAGGACGGGGTCTGGCCGGAGCCGCTGATCAAGACTTCGGTATTCGTGAGGCTGGGCTCTGCAACCGGAGGACGACCGTCCCCCTCGCAAGGGCGTACACATATGCCACGTCCTCATCGTCTTCCCGATCGAGCAACAACCATGGGCGTCACTGCTCAGGTGCATGCGAACAGCCGTGAACCCCTTCCCTAAAGGATCCTGGATTGCTTGCAGCGGTCGCCTTTGGGGGGTCCTAGACCGCGACCTTATCCGAGGCTCTCGGCTCATCCATCCCAGCGTTCCGTTCAAGGACGGCAAGCTGATGCAGAACGGGTACGAGCCCCTGGATGACCTCGAAATCCAGGCTGTCTTCTCCAAGGCGCTTTACGCGCTGCTGATCCCGCAGGCCTGGTCGTTCTCGCCCGGTCTCGGCGTCGTCGTCATCGACGCCCAGGTCCCCTGCGGCACCATCGAGCCGCTCCGGATCCGATCCAGAGCATTGTAGTCTCGCCTGGATGCAGTGGGCCTCGTCCACGATGATCCTGGCTGGCTGGACAGCGAACTGGACCACAGTGGGGGGCCTGCGGCGGTCTGGGCTGACGGCAAAGGTAAAATCAATACCCTTCGGGCCGGACGTGTTAGGCAGTAGCAGAATATACCGAGACTGGCCGGGTCTGGGCGGCCTTGGCGCCTTCGTCTTGGAGGCCGACTTCTTGCTGCTCGCGGGAGACGCGCGGGGTAGCTTGGCGATGTCGATATGGGCGATGAGATTGCGCACAGGCGCGGGATCGTCGGGCAGCGTGAGGAGTATCATGCCGTCATCCGGAGGTGCTGTCCGGAGGTGCTGGCCGGGGGCGCTATCCGGAGGTGATGTCTATGGATGCTATTAGAAGGGGCTGTCCGGGGTTGTTATCCGAGGAAGCTATCTCGAGGTGCCAACCTTAGCTGTAAGCCGCAAGGCAGATAACTTCGTTTCTCGCTTTATCAGCAAGCGTATTCATCGAGAGCAGCCGCGCGAGGCTCGAGTGTCCTTTTTCCTTACCATGGAACTGAGGAATGGAAAGTTTATCAACATCAAGGCGCGACGACTAAGTAACTGTCTACGTGGTAAGTAAATCCCTGATCCCTAGGCGAGTTGTTAATTGGTGGTCTAGGTCTCTTGCCTAGATACCAACGACAACATTATCAACCCCGACGCCGTTTAGCGCCGTTAAGACCGGGCACCGGTATATATTTGGTTCCGACTATTTCGTACTGGTGTCATTGGAATAAGATGTTCAAAAAGGGTCCGGCATGGGCGAACTATTGTGATGGCGTGCGACGACTTGAGAACGGATTTGTCATCTGCCACAACGGAGATGATTACATCTTCGCTGGAGACTGTTGGGCAGGGGTGACTAAGACTATGTCTGTCGAGGAAATGGGGCAAGCTCTTATTAATGCACCACGGCACTTGTGTCGTATTAAGAATATGGCATACCTTATGGAATCGAAAGGATGTTGGATTGACGCCCCCAAGTGTGATGCCCGCGTCGATGCAAATTAAAACTTCAGATTAACGTTAGGCGAAGGGTACGCGAGCTGGCACACTTTAGCCTTTGGCACTATTCTGCAGTTCCAGCAGCGCGGAATCACTAGGCAACACCATGGCGACAGTTTGCCCTAATCGCCGAGATCTTCACACCCCCCTTGCGGCAGCGAGTCCTGAGCCCCTACGCTGCAATCTTCTGGTTCCGGAAATCTCCCACTTCATCCGTCTCCAGAACCCTTTCACGGTCGCCACCTCCGCCGTCGTCGTAAACTCCTCCCCATAGTATTGTCGTAAACGACGCGCAAGCTAACAGAACTAGTGAGACTCTCGCCGCAATAATGACGCTATTGTGAACGAACGCATGATGCTGATACAAGCTAGCCTTTTCCCCTTGACCGCATCTCCCAGACCTTATCGCCTATAAATATTTTCAAACTGACAACTTGAAACCCGCATCACTCCATTCCATTTCGTCTTACATTCCCAACCTGAGCTAGAGGACACTGCGCCAAATCTTCTGACTATTCGCTCCGTCTCAAAAGGTCCATAATGGATACCCACCAGAACACCCTTTCGGGCCATTGGGTCGTCGTCGTCAAACCCTACCTGACGGCCGACTTAATGCAGAGCGAGCATATGACGAAGTTAGAGGACATGACGGTGGACCCCAGCACTCCCTTCAATGTTCACATCGAGCAGCAGTTCGACTTGCCCGACTTAAGGGGCTACTCTGCCAAGTTCGATGGCACCACCAAAGCCGAGCTAGAGAAGATGCCTGAAGTATGTGGACAACAACCAAGCTGCATGCCAGTTCTCCGTGCAGATGATCTCAGCTGTCGTTAACTGCGTTTTCTCTCCTCTCTAGGTTCTTTCCATCGAGCCAGAGCAGCTCTATAACCACTGCGCTGTTCAAACGAATGCGCCGTGGGGTCTGGGACGGATTTCGGCACGCGCCAGACTCGGCAGCGCCCCTTACAGTTACATATACAGGGACGACGCAAGCGGCGCTGGCACAGTCGCGTACGTCATCGACACTGGCATTTACCATCGGCACGTCGAATTCGAGAATCGTGCTATCAAAGGACCAAAGTTCGTGTCTGATGGTCCTTCAAGCGATGAGGACGAGCAGGGTCACGGCACTCATGTCGCAGGCACAATTGCAAGCGGGGCATACGGCGTGGCGAAGAAAGCAGTTGTTGTGGGCGTCAAGGTGTTCAGTGATAGAACGGGGCTTGCACAAACCAGTGACATCATCAAGGCACTTGAATGGGTTGTGGGAAACGTCGATGCGCGGGGCATCAAGGGGCGCGCTGTGGTGAACATGAGTCTCGGAGGCGGACCGAGCCTAGCTTTGGATAGAGCCGTTGCGGCCACGGTACGTCAAGGGGCGGTGGTCTGTGTTGCTGCCGGGAATCAGCGTGAGGTAAGTCATCCGCGCACGACAGGGACGATCTATTGATTGCTAACCGGAGACCAGACTCCGGCTGAGAACATATCTCCTGCTCGCGAGCCGCTTGCTATTACTGTCGGCGCAGCTGATGTCAATGATGCCTATGCCTCCTTCGCAAGCTTCGGAAAGAGTACGTCATTAATGGGCTCTCAAGACAAGCGTTGTCGCTGACAGAGCCGCATAGTGGTCGACATTATTGCTCCTGGCGTCGAGATTCCCTCTTGCTGGATTGGCAGCACAACAGCAGCCAGAACAATCAGCGGCACGTCTATGGGTGAGTACATCGTCGTAACCTGGGAAGCAGTGTCCATGAAGCTAACTATCTTGCTGTTAAGCGACTCCACATGCGGCTGGCGTTGCTTGCTGCCTCTTGAGCGATACCACTTGGAGTGGTCGCAGCCCATCCGAGGTTATGGCAAAGATCCTTATTCTCGCTGACAAGGGCGACATCAGCGGAATTGGTCCCGGAACTCCCAAAGACAGGACCATCAATGCGTTGCTGCACAATACCACTACTGCTGCGGATGCATAGGGTGACATATTGGCGTCTACAAGTTGTTCTGTGCAAGTAAGGAACAGATTGCAAATAACAAGTGTGTTTTGTGGAGCGGTTGCGCCTCACGCCCATTGCTGGCGCCTTGCACTTATGTGTGATGCTTCCGCTAGCGTACTTAAGCTACAGATGGGGCCTTGAGTAAGTTTAGTACGTGTGATGCCGCTAAATCGTTCGCCGCTCATTAGGAAGCAGGTATTCGGAGGTGTGCAAAGGTCTACTCCAAGGACCCGTCTCCTGAAGAGGAACACCCTTAGGCCGATCGCTCCTGTGCGGGATTGTGTCAACAGCGAGCTTCTAGCCTTAGTTAGTCCCCCGTGGGCGTGTCGTTCTCAGAGTGGAAATATGAAGGAAATATGACTGTAGACCCTAATAGGAACTACTGAAGTGTTGAGCGAGTCCGAGTCCCCCAATCTAACCCAGGCTTTCCCTCTCCCTCCCTCTCCCTCCCTCTCCCTCCCTCCCCTCCCAAGTCCCATTCCTGGATGCCAGCAACTACCCAAAGATCTCAGATACTACCTCAACAGAGGAGGAAGCCGACGTACCACCTGCCGCCGCCAATATGAGCATTGGGGATGTCGACCCTGTAATGCCACCTACCGCTGTCACCACTCCCGCATCCCCAAGTCACTCTGAGTTGTCAACACCTTTGAGTTTGTCTCTGGATTTCCCTCCTGATGATTTCTTCCGCGCTATCGGAACCCGGCCGAGGAGCACCGCGAAGAGCTACGACAATGCCACGTCTCGGCACGCCGACAATGCTACAGCAACTACGCGACTCCGCCCGCGGACGAAAAACCCAGACTACTATGAAGCGCCGTCAAGAAGCTCCAAGCCAGCCAGCCGACAGCCCAGACCGCTCAACACAGCGAGTCTACAAAAAGAGCGGTGTTGCCCACCTGAGATACCATTGACCGTCCTAGCAACTTTGGACAGGTTGGATGCACGTGCGGTTAGGCGGATGCTCTCTGTATATGTGCCCCTTAAACTTCCCTTTCGGAACATGTGCCTCGCACATCTTAAGGAGTTCACGGAGACGGTCACAAACGAGAAGCTCTCAGGAGATCTGCTGAACACTGATACGGCTTCCGAAACGATCGGCTTTGATCGTAGCCCTTTCCTCCGACGGCGTCGTGCTTCACTTCCGGATCTCTCTGACAATAACCCCCTCAAACGGTTTCGGCTTGATGATGTGGTTCATAGCTCTATATCCCCTGCGCCAAGACAAGAATGCCGCTCGGGGTACGGTCTGATTCGTGACGGAGCGTACCGCCAACAGGTACTCATAGGGTTGCAATCCATAGAGCACGCACCAGACTCCTCGGGTAGGCGAACAGACGAACTAGTCTTCAACATTCTGCAAAAGATCAAACCACCAACGGCCAAGGAAGTATATTTCCTCTACGGAGAAAAGGCGGCCCAAAAGCTCGAGTCCGGCAAACTCGACGTACCTATGTTCACGCAAGATGAGCAGCGGGTTCGGTGGGAAGAGGAGGTCCGCCCAATCCAACAGCTTTTTCGCTATATGGAAGATCTTGGTCTCGATCGGACTGTATCTGTTCAGATACCGTCTCGGACGCTATCAGAGGGATCCTGTAGGCGCAAAACGCTTCGGGAAGTCCGAGACCGGTTCCTCAGACAGCAGCCGGCAAATGACCCCTGGAACCTCCTTGACCTTCAAAATCCCTTGCCTCCGGCACTACCATCGTTTTTCGAGGGACAGAACTGCCAACTCCTCCTCCGAGTACGCGACGTAGTTCTGATGGGAAATAGCGCCGAAAGGACAGCGGCAGCCGGACAGGATTGGAACATATGGCGTAACGTTACCGACTAGGCGCTTCTTTCCAAGGGAGGGCATAACACAGCACCCCACACAGATAGCTACTTACGGAAAGGCGTTGACAACTACTGGGAATATGTTGGGGAAGCGTACTGCGATGGGATTATGGATGGGGAGGTGTGGGATAAGAGCAAACCCCAGACGTTCTTCCTTGTCTGAATAGGGCCAGGGCACGCCTTTGGATCCATTGCATCTGGCTACGGCGTCCTCACATGTTGAAACATTGGGTGAGGTGCTGAAAGACTCGAGCGCAATGGCATTGCCAACCGACTTATGTTGGGCTGCTTTGTCTCCAGCTAAACTGTCCCTCCAGCTTTGTCGCTTAGGCTGTTCTTGAAACTCTCCGCCGGGAGAGTAAAGAATCTGACACTACAGCCCACTAGGTTTCTCCAGTCATAGCCGGAAAGACTGGCTTCTATATGCTGAAATGGGTAAGATGCAGCTAGGTCGGGCTAGCACGAAGACTAGAAAGGTACTTCCGGTACCTACACCAGCCTCCAGTCACAGGCCTTGATTCCTTGCCGTCGACGCAAGGATTCCCACGCTGATTACGCGTTCAGAGAAGGATCAACGCAGGGGACTTTGCGAAGTTGACGGCGCATCTGATGCAGCAACGCCGGCCACGGATGTACCGCGCAAAGGCGGACGTCCCCTGCCTGTCGAGATACCGGAAGCCATCCGCCCCGAGCTATCTTGCCGCACCGTCTCCGGTCACGTAGAATAGCCAGAGGTCCCCCTCCTGGAGCACTCTTTCCGGGGTTTCTGTGAGTGACCTTCCTCCTGGAAACCGGAGAGTGTATGTGCTCGTGATGTTCTCGCTGGAGGAGTATCTCCTATTCGACCTGTGAAGGTCGTCGATGGCCTTTTCCACAGCCTCCTGGGGGCCGTCAAGGTTGCACGAGCACTTCTTCAGGATCCGAAATTCCTGGCAAAGTATCTGCTTCTCGCGGAAGCCAAGGCGCCATTTCCGGCAGCCTCGTGGGCTGTAAGCCTAGTCGAATCGTTGCATGGTGGCAAACGCGCCCAGCCCCTCGTAGCCGATCGACGTCCCGACCGGCTCTGCGGACTACACGCCCGGCCAGAAGGATATCTCCTCGGGTTCGGGCGTAAATGTAACTATCTCTGTCGAGTCGATGCCAAAGTCGGTTATACCGTCGACAATACGGGCCTTTTGTACCCCGTCTCGGGCAGGGACGCTAGGCTTGATGTGGATGATTCCGCAGTCGAAGTCCTCTGGATCGATCGCCTCCAGCGACGGGAGGAAAATGCTCTATCCGCGCTTACTGACCAGGAAGGCCTTGGAACAGTACTCCTGGGTGTACCGAGCCCCGAGTAGCATGCGGCAAAAGGAAGTCGAAGTACACAATCGGATTTGGGACGGGTCCGTAAAAGCGACGATCGTACAACAAGCCGTGTTCTGCAGCTCCAACACGCTCAAATTTTTCGAGCGAAAGTGGGAAGAGGTCACAATTCGCGCGGTCCTTGACGCGTACAAAGGCATATATCAGGCATACAACCGACGCCCAAGTGACATCCACACGTCGTCGTATTGATTTGGCGTTTATAAAAACCGCACCCTTGCAGGTTGGATGAAAAACCTATATTGGTACTCAAGGAAATGATCAGTGAGTGAGCCTGCAAATACCAAAAAGAGAAAGCCTCCTAGCCTTCGAGGGAGGAGATATCAGACTACGAGCTCTAGCTCTAGCCTCCTGGCCAGACTATACATCGGCAGCCTTTCCGAATCCATCAGCCAGCCTAGGATCCTCCCTGTTAGCCGTGCAGCTGTAGGACTAATTCTTTGTATAACAGAGTAAAAGTCCCTTCGCATTCGAACATCGGCTCTCTCCTATCTTCGAGTCAACGGTGGCGCCAGACACCACATCACTAGGTGCTCGACGGTCTCTCGCCCTTCTCCACACTCGTAGCTGGGCGTCAAGACCTCCGGGACGCCCCGCTTGAAGAGGAAGTCCCAAAGGCCTATAGCCCCGGTCCGGATCTGGACCAGTAGTGAGCTTTGCGCCTTGCTTAGGCCCTCGTGCCTCTTTAGAGTCTTGTCTTTGAATAGGGTCTCCTCCTAGTGATCTAGGTCGTCCGCTGGCCTTGTAGCTGCTCGGCCGTCTCGCTCCTTCAGCCACCTCTCTTCCTAGGCTTCTTGCACTACCCTGTCTGTATCGGCCGTCCCGCCCCTCCAAACTGCAATTGTGGTAGCGGCTTTTTCCACTGCTGTAGGCTTCTGCGGCCCGAAGGCTCGTGGTCGACCTCTGCTGCAAAGTGGATCTTTGAGGCTTACTTATCTCGAACGCAAAGCCAGAGAGGCACAAATGATAAATGACGGCAAGCGAGTCGAGAAGCCCGTCAAGCAGGGAGGGAACAAGAATTTCTGCTATGAGTGCAAGAAGCAGCGAGTTTTCAAGGATATATCGTGTATATAGTGTGGATATAAGAGGTGCTTGGTATATTGGGTTGCATTAAGAGATTGAGGGCTATATCGGCCGGCCGGAGGGTTGCGTTACGGAGGGCAGAGCGGTGGTAGGGCCGGAATGGGTAGGGAACAGAGGACCAGGAACCGGGACCACGACTAAATGGGACTGCCAAGCAACTCACAATAAGAACCGTTTCTTCAGTATTTAAGCATGCTTCTAAACATATAAAGAGAAGTAATAATCAGTAGTTATTCAGTGTCGAGTATGGAGGGGTACCTGCATCAACCGATGTCCCGGTGATCTCGACCTCTCTAAGTATCTTAACTGTTTGTATCGCTACCTTGATCCGCTGCTTGGTCTTGGGGATGTTGTTAAGCGCGACCTTGCTTTGGTCTTTTGTCCGCTGTACATCGATCGTTACGCCTAGGGCGACATTTGGACGAGGTTCCATCGCGCCTATTGGACTATTCTTAGGTTGGCTAGCAGAGGACGACGGGTTAATCGATGTTGTGAGGATTGAGGCATACGATCGTAGGGACGGTCCGTCCGGTGGTCCCGCCGATCCTGTCACTGACCTCGTTCTATTCGAGACTATTGACGTACCTAGGGTCTAGGTGTTAGAGATGGCCTCCAACTACGCATATGCTTACTTCAGCTCTCTAGCCATTTGCTCCTGTTTTTCCGTTATCTGTTTCTGTTCCTAGGTCATTCGCTTTTACTCCTTAGCTATTCGTTTGAGCTCCTCAGCCATCTTCTTCTGCTCTTCGGTCGTTCGTTCCTAGGTGTCTCTAAGTTCGCCTTCGACAGCGGCGAGTTTCAGTTTGACTGACGCTAGTTCGGCAATCAGCATATCGGTTTGTCGCTTGATCATCTCCTTAAGTTCGTTAATGTTATAACGGAAGCTACAACTAGCACTCGTTCTGTTGGTGCTTGCGCTAGGAAAGATATACGTATATAAGAATAGGATCCCCAATGTAGTGCCGGTTAGCGAGCTGCCCTATAGCTTACCTTTGGTGCGGAATGGATATCCCGTACCGGCTTCTCCTATCCAGGCCTCCTCGCCCTCCCTTGTATTCCACTCGCACTCGGCCGGCCTTCCATCTCCAAAAGAGGCTGCTAAGCGTCCTGGGCCTAGCCGGCGATCGCCTTTCTAGGGCGGAGGGCCCTACTCTGCGACCTCAAACATAGGCACCACAGTCTTCATCAGCGGCAAGACCAACTTCCTCTGGTGAAAATCCACCGTGCAATTGTTGCCCTTCAAGAAGTCCAGGCCGAGCAGGATTTTACGCTCTTCACGCTCCTTGTTCTCCAGGACGGTGAACGCCACCGGCGCGGTCACTCCCGCGTCCGGGCCCAGCTGGATCTCGGCAAGATGCACACGCCCAATGATCCAACCCCGCCCGGCGCCCCTTGCCCACCCCTCGAATCTTTTGTCTACGAGCCTTATGAGCCCAGTTTCCCTAGCGAAGGACTCCCTTATGATGGTCGCTTGGGCGCCGGTGCAGATTATGGCTCGAGTATAGCAGCCGTTGACACGGGCGGCGACGCACATGTTCAAGCCTATATCAGGGAGTCCTGCTTGAGTGCTGAGTGGTCTAACAGGCAACGCTTGTGGCTGGTGGGCTTCGAGGATCTCAGCGATGCGGATTTGGTTGTTTTGTCGGGCCCACCAGAGGAGAGAGCCCTTCGGCCCCTGGACGTCGCTGATGCGGGTGACAGGCAGCAACGCCCTTACCGAAGTCTCGTCTCCGTTGATGGTGGCCCACCAGAGAGGCGTATAGTTTTGGTTGTCTGGAATGGTTGCGTCGGCTCGTTGGTCAAGCAGAAAGCGAACCACGCCGAAGTGGCGCCCCTTCACCGCTCTCAGAAGCGGCGTCTCCCCAGACGTGCAGCGGTCGTCCACCCTCGCCCCATTCGCAACCAACATCCTCGCAATCGCCACATGGCCGTACTCGGCAGCCCATTGCAGCGCCGTCCTGCGCATGTTATCTGGGAGATGCAAGCTCCTGGGCGCCAGTATCTCGGCCTGCCTCAGGTTCCCTCGCTTGACCACGGCAATCAGCGGTGTGTCGCCTGCCTGGTTAAGCCGCATGTCCGTTCGTATCCTCCTCTCCTCCAGTAGCCTTGTCAGCTCCTCATGCCCGGTCTCGGTGGCCAACATCATCTGAGCACGGCCGTCGCCAATGAAACCGGGGAGCTTGCCGGAGCGGAGGAGCGCGGCGACGACATCCGGCGACCGCGCGTTGGTAGCGAGTCGGAGGGTTCTCTGCGCGGGGTTCGCGCCGTGCTGGAGGAGGACGTCTACGGCACTGGCGCGGCCGCTGAGGGCGGCGAAGTCGATTGCCGCTAGCCCACTGCCGTCTTTCACGTTGATGGCATCACCGTCGCGCAGCAGCCGCTCAATAATACGACGGAAGCCGCACAGGGACGCGAAAGCGAGCCGAGTGTGAGGGAAGTAAGACCACTTGGCCAGGGAGTCGGGAAGAACTGCCCTCAGGGCGTCGGGCGGGGATGTTTGTGTGGCGGTGAAGAAGGCCACGACTTGGTTGACGAGGTTGTCGTCTAGCTTCTCCTCGCACTCCAAGAGATGAATGATCCAGAACTCGAAGGCGTAGTCAGCGAATGGAGCCTCTTGGTGATGGACCAATCGATTCCGAGGAAGACCTAGAAGACAGGCTCTAGCGATGGTGAGATGACATTCGGCAAAGTCAAGTGTGTGCTTCCAGGATGTGCTAGTGAGGGCGCTGCCTTCAACACGGAGAAGGAACTCCTTTGCAGTCTGGTGGACCAGAGTGACAGTGGAGTTATTCATAATCTTCAGGAAAGGTCCGCACAACAATTGCAGCGTCCGTCCCAGGTTGGGTTCCAGTCGAGACCGCAAATCATCCGTGGTGGTGTCTCCCGGCCGGACCGATATCGCGAAGTTCAGCTCAGCGAGGCGCAAGGGCCTCGACGCAGCCACAACAACCCGGAGGACTATCCCGGCCTTCTGCCGATTCCGGCCTTGCGCACGGGCGAGAATCTTGTCGTAGATGCCATCCAACTCGTCCGGGAGGTCAACGAGGAGCTGATTCAAGGCGTCTTCAGATGCCTCGGCGCTGCGTTCGATCATTTGCAGCATCAGCGAAACCCACAGGAAAGTGTGTCCGGCTTGTCTCGTCAGCCTCTCGGTGAGACCCTGTACGATGTTTGCGGGGCTGTTGAACCTTCGAAGTGCCACCCGCAGTCGCTCCTGTGTCACCAGAACAACATCCTTGCTGATACTCTCCGTCTCGTCCTCAGCCTTCAGTCTGACCTCCTCCAAAGCTTCCAACGAGTCTTCAATCGATATCTCCGGCCTGCTAGTGACGAGCATCTTGACCCAGTTTCCGTTGCTGCTCATAGGCATGTTGGAGTAGAAAAATGCGATTCGAGACAGAAACAGAGCGCGGCTCCGCTCTTCACATTCATCCAGCGCATCAATGATAACAATGAGCGGCGGACATGTTTTGTCTTGGCAGACGGCCAGGAAGAGATCCCACAGCGTCGGCAATTCGTTGGCAGCCGCCGTGCCCCGGGACTTGAAACCCTTTTCGAAATGCCGGCGGACGAGAGCGGGCTGATTGGCCACAAGCTGGTGAAGGATGCCGCGGACGATAGCCGACGCGTCGCGGTGTTCTCGTATCTTGTCATCGCAAAAGAAATACAGTATGGCGTAAGGGACGGACGCAGGCCTCTCAGGGATTCTGCCCTGGGGGGGATTTTTGGTCAGATTGTCCACGAGAAAGGATGACAAGACGGATTTTCCGCAGCCGGGATCTCCCGAGACCCAGAGGAGACTGGATCGGTTGACATCTCGCCAGCTGGTGTACTTTGGATGCTCCAAGAACCATGTACACGTGCCGCTCATAGGCTTTGGGATGCTCAATCGGTGAGAGTCGTAGTCGGCTGTATAGAGGCTCCGCAGCCACCCCTCCTCCTCGGCAGTGAGAAGGGGATCTTCCATCACTCAGCAACTATAGAGCCAGGTGGTGAGCGGTAGGCTGCACTTACTCTCGAGGGTACCACGAGTTGTTTGTGAATTAGAGCGTATCTCGTTAAGAATGTCCCTACTGATAGTTAGCAACCTCCGAATTCGAAATGGATGGGGGTAGTGCGTACGTCATCTTCCCGTTGAGCCATCGTTTAAGATCATCAACGGAATTGCATCTCTCCAGCGGAATCTCAAGCTCCTCCGGAAGAACATGTGGGGAGACGGGAACATTAAAGGACACCCCTTTTGTCAAGCTCTCCCTGAACCTGCAGCCGTCTCTTGCAATCTCTTCAGTGGCTGCTACCAACTCATCCTTATCCCCAATCCTGCTTGCGCGTCTCTTTAGTTTGTCCTCCATATACGCCAAGCAGAGCGCATAAGAGAGAGCAATGCCATGCGCCATGTCCACCACGATCTCATCCTGGCGAGTAAGGGGCGACCCCTTGTACAAGAGCGGGTGTGCAAGCTTGTTGTACAGGTCCTCCGCGATGGTCGTGACTTGTATTTCGAACATGACGTCGTTGAACCGAGAGAGCGTCTCGCATCTCCCAGGTTCCAAGCTGAGACGGTAGTTGCGGGTCTGGTAGGCACCGAACTGTGCTCTCCAGGATCGACCGACCTCACGGTCTGATACGAAGATAGCTGGCTCCTTCTCCTGCCGAAAATTACTGTTGATGAAGTTCAGGGCTCGCTCCATATTGTCGGGAAATTCCAGAACAATCCTGAGCCCGACGAGGTCGTGAATCTCATCGAAGATGTCGGAGAGACTCTCAAGTGGGTTTTGCTCTCCGCGGGCCCTTTGGCGCCGATCGAGTGACTTCTGAATGGAGTCCACGGCCTTGGTTCTGCCAGAGACTTGGCAAGCAATACCTTCATGCTTGAGGGCATTTTCGCAGAACTCCTTCAAGCTTCTCATCATAGCATCGTATTCGCCTTGCAACACGGGCCAGACATTGTGGAAGAAAGCGGCTTTGAAATCTGAACCGACTGATGCATGAATCATCCGATCACGTTTCGTCCGCAAGGAATCGCTCGGAACATCACCATCGCGTGCTCGAGCCGGAGCCAGCGATTGGGAATCCATGGTTTGCTACCGCCGTGGTTGACTCAAGTACCTAGGTAGGTTGATACCCATCGACCGAACAAGGGGCCGGTCACGGCAGTGAGGAAGCTGGCATAGCCGCCTGTTTAGGCGGTAGAGATTGAGAAGAAGCAATGGCCGCGGTCGGGGCGGGGTGCGAGTGGCAGAGTGAAGTTGTGATAGGGCCGTTGTCTCAAGATAGAAGACTCATGGGTGGTGACTCGAAAGCCAAATGCTCTGGCCCCTGGGACCTGGGAGAGACGACGTCCGTCGGGCGGTTGCCTTGGGCGTTGAGCCGCATACATGATCCAATCAGAGCATCTTAGGTAAAAGCGGATGGAATTTGGGGCTATGCTGAGTCGGTCATTGCCCCGCTCCGCAAGATCAATGGCCGGCCTATAAGGAGCCACGTTGCGAGGCGAACAGAGGAGGGTGAACCTACCTATTGCGCAGCAGCCTCACCTCGCGTCGCACAACAGCTGAGGTTACACCTGTCATTGGTTAAGCACACGTTGCACTGCATAAGGCGTCCTAACAAGGCGCACCAGGCATCTGAGTTGGGTGCCCAAGCTCGAGCCAAGGTCCTTTGCAGAGCCGCAATCTGGGGTGTAGACCCAGGTTCTCCGTAGGTACCCCTTCTATAAGGCACCTAGGTAGGTAGGTATCAGAGATCCGCGAATATTAGCTGATCTTTGCACGTACTTTTGACTCTCCTTTGGATCGTTATCTCAACCCGTTCCAACAGGAGGATGAACCGCGGTCAAGGATCATACTGGGATTTTGTCCAGTCTCGATGCCAAACTAACCCTTGCGTCACTGGATTAGCCGAGTACTTGAGATGCGGACCTGGCGCTGCAAGTAGCATCGTTACTCTTGCGTACCCCAAGAGCGGTCAATCGACACCAAATCCCCGATCGGTAGCCGAGGCCGACTTGACCACGTTGATTGATGAGACCTCTACAACAGCGGGGCGGATCTTGCTCGTTGAGAACATCCAACCCCATCTGATCAGTCTTCTCGGTGAGACCTTGGATGTGGATCCAATCTTCTTCGCTGGTCATATCACCACCGACTTTAAAGACATCGAGAAAGCACCGCCTCCTCCGTCGCTTGCGTTGTTCCCATCCTAGATCGCTGAGAAGGGCTACTTCCATCTCCACTATCAGCAGGTGCTAGATCTGGGGAGCGCAGACGTCTTTAAGTCTTCTTCCTACAGTCTGACGTCGGACTCCAACGTTCCTCGAAACGTCAGACGCCTACCCCATTTATCGGGCCGACAACTTGCGCTTGCCCGGGCGCGCTGTTCTGTTCTGATAAAAAAGGTCAAGGGATCATGGATTTGTAAGTTTTGCTCGGATCTTCACTGTTTACCGATGACGCCTCTAACATCAATAGGCTTGGTCCTAGTGGACCCCCTGTGAAGATGGTGGTTGAAACGTTGGACACAGTCAGCCAAAAGTCGTATCCAGGCATGGTCTTGCATGGAGGTTTCGAAGACTTTGGGCATGCGACGTTCGTATCGTTCAAATCAACCATGGGTGACCATCTACCTGACAAGAAGTCGATGCTCAACACCCTGCTCCACTATTTCCGCCACCAACCTCCTGGGTTTATAGGAGGCCCTTGTCAACGATCCCTATCCATGAGCTGGTTAAAGTACCTAGGTACCTTTTTTGTCCACCCCAATCCTTACGCGACACGGAATACTGTGTGCACGCGCTGGTACAATCTCTGGCAGGCCGTCTACACCTTCCAAAGCGCGGTGGACCTCCTCCCGAAAGCTACGCAGACGGTGCGCATGCTCGTATCCGCCGCCGCCGCCGCGACATCACAGTTAGCGGCGGGCCGGCCACGCGACTTGCGCTACGCGCACATGCTGGCCGAGCACCTGGTCAAGACGGGGTCGGGACGCCGAGGCCGACACGGCGGAGCGGCCCGTGCGCGCGTGGATGGACGCGCAGCCGGGGCTGGGGCGGGCGTCGCCCGTAGTCCCTTAACCCGCTGGTGGTTCATCGCGCGGGCGGTGTGGGGATAGGGGCCGGGGAAGCGCGTCGAGGCGGAGGAGTTGTTGAGGGAGCTGGACGAGTGTAGGTTCCTAGCTTCCTTTACTACTACTACATAGCGCTAGTTTCCCTAGTTCTCGTGTGTTTGGATCTCCGCTTCAATTGCCTTCCTTATATCTGCTACTTGGACTCTTCCTTTCTCCCTTTCCTCCACTCTGGATGTGTCGATCGTACAGAACAGGGTGTCCGTCCAGGCCGTCGGCGTTGTGTTCGACACAGAGATGGTTCGCAGTCCACTCGGGTGGCTTGTTGGCGGCGTGCGAGCAACCTCTGCATATGACGCCCTTAGGCTTATCTGAGTTGTATGAGGAAGGGTTGCGTTGCGAACGAGGGCGTCTATCTGGTCTCGGGCTTGTCTCAGCTCCTCAGTGAGCTGCTGAATCGCGTCTTGCTGTTTGCTGACCACATCGCGCAGCTCGTAGATTGTGTTCCGTTGCTCGGCAATTATCTCTCGCGTCTCGTCTCGTTGTTCGTTGATTGCTTCTAGGAGCGTCTGGAGCGCTGTTTTCCCCGCTTTAGCCTGGCCGTTGGCTCCGCTCCCGCTTCCTAGTACGCGTGTTCCTTTCGATGCGACACTGCGCGTGGTATAAGTCGTGGTTCTTCTGGACGTAGTGGCCGTATCCTCTAGTGATTGCATCGCTTCACGGACTTTTGCACTCGGTTTCGGGGCGCGGCTCGGTCGTTTCGGTGAGGGTGGACGGTCGGCCACCTCGATCGCTGTCTCGGTTTGCCCCGCCGCCGCCATCTCACGGTCCCTTGGCAGGGCGGCTCAGCTTCTTAAAAGGTCGGTTTTTCGGGACGTCCGTTGTTCATCTACAAGTTAGGAAGGTCGTTGATGTTCCCCCTACGTCCGCGGTTTGATAAGCGGCCGCCAAAAGCGTCTACAGACGTTATGTGATTGTGTCAACACGTTATCAAGGACCATTAGACAATCTACTCTACAATTCCACCGACAGTTGGTTGTCCAGAGACCTTAGCTCGCGACTCTCTTCCACCACCATTTCAACCAAAATTACGACTCGATTTTGGCTATTAAGCGTTTAGACGGTACCAGAATACCCTCATGTCTTGACTCGGCGGCGCTCTCTGCCCCTTATATGCGGTAGGCCGACGGCGTCCCACTCATTAGGCCGAAGGGGGTGCTCACGGGCAGTCACGCGATGGCGTTGAAGAAACCGCGGTACAACCTTCGAAACCTCAGAACCATTGTAGCTAATAAGTGCTTTGTTTGCTAACCCACTTGGCTGGTGGCACGGCCACCACCTAAGTGGGTCTGTTGCTGCCTTGACAACAACTCCTCCCACCGATCACATCCGCAAATGCATCGTTGACTAGGCAGCACAGCTCTCCGACGCGTAACACCCTCGACCGACATATCCTCGGATACTCAACATGGATGCGCCTCCCGATAATAGTACTACCGGCGAGGAGGACGACGGCTACGGCCGATTCACCTAGCTCCGCGAAGAGATTGGCTAGGACCTGTTCGCCAAGTTTCGCGACGAGATCGGCCGCTGCAAGACCGACTCGGAGAGGTACAATCTCTGTGTACGAATCCGAGACGATTTGCTGGAAAAGCAAGATGGAGTTCAGCTTCTCGCCGATGCCTGCGAATATTATGCATTCCTAGTGCGCCAAGTACAGAAACTGGAAGCAGGCGAGAGACAAGCTCTCCGCAGAGTCGTCGGCATTGGCTAAGGAGGATGCGGCACAGTGGAACAGATTCCTCACTGTCGTGGACAGCGGGCGCGATGCGAAATCCAGATGCTAAGAAGCCCTAGAAGAGGTGGTACGCTGCTGGGGACAGGAGGTTGTCGACCATTATCAGTGGCTTCTCAAGGGAAGGAAATACTGCGATTTACTTCGCACGGTAGCACGGAAGGTTTCGAAATGGCAGGAGGCGGTCGCGGGGTTAAATCTGTCGATGCTAAGACGGTCTCAGGAGGGACCCAGTCTTAAGCGTACTGAGATCCGTGACTCGTTCAACCCCATCGAGTAGCGAGATCTTATCTACCTGCGCAACAACGCGCTATATGAGACGTGGGAAGTCGATGCGCCGGAGGGGTTTGGCTTCGACCGATTTGGTCTCTTGGTCCGGGAGAAATACGCTGCTAGCCGGGTAGACAAGGCCAGCAATCCGAGCCCCCCAACCCTGCCAGGAGCGGACGGTTCTAATACCTCCACGAAGTCGTCACTATTGGCCAGCGCTACACAACCCGCCGCCCTGAAGAGACAAAGATGGAAGTTGACCGTACTGACTTGAAGAGCCAATTCTCGCTCTACCAAGGCAGCGGTTCCTTGTAGTGACCCTATGTCACGGATTAAGCCAACAGGACTGCCGCAGGTGGACAGCCCAACGAGTGGCGCAGGATGCACCCGGCCCAATCGCTTAGGACCAATAAGAGGAAGTTCCAGGGCGCTCTTGAGGGCAGAAGAGAGCTCAGAAGGGCAGACCAATCAGGGTTATGGAACGTGAGCTCTCGGTAGAACCAAGAGAGCTCGCGCTCTAAGGAGCTCTATAGAGCTCCTGAGAGCACCTGAGGATAGCCACTCGTTCTAGGGGACTCTGGGAGTCCCCCAGTAAGCAATCACAAGTGCAAGTTGTCTGTACCTTTGACATTATTTGTTATGAACTCTTTGGCTTCACCGAACCACACCCCGCTCAGTAGTCAACTTCAACCCAGAGTCCCTCTGTCACGAATTAACCAACCACAGGCCGCAGGACAGAAGACCACATGTGGGGACGGGGGAAGGCGTCCCGAGCCAATCATTTGAGACAGCAAGGCAGACCAGTCAGGGCAAGGCTGAGGTGCTAAGACGCCAAGAAACTACTGAGCATTCTGCGGGATGCAAGGTGATTAGGGTGATCAGGAGGCATAGCACAATGAGCATCTGAAGTGCTCAGGGGATCAGGGCACTGAGCACACTGAGCACCCAAGATGTAGTCAGTATATAGTCACTCGTCCTGGTGGACTCTGAGAGTTCTCCAGTAAGCAATCACAAGTGCAAGTTGTTAGTACCTTTGGCATTACTTGTTGTGAACCCTTTGGCTTCACCGAACCACACTCCGCTTAGCAGTCAACTTCAACCCGGAAGTCCCTTTTAGTGGATAGGGGACCGTGATTCGTCACACCCTATCACCGTAGAATCGTGGCTGTTCGTCTTCCAATATGCGAGCTGGCCAGATCTAGGTGGTGCCTGTTACACACTACTAGATACGTATCTTTTCTGCCGGCAGAAAGGATACGTACTTTAGTGAATATATGCTATTTGGATACGTACTCTTTCTGCTAGTAGATACGTATCGTTTCTGCTGGCAGAAAAGGTACGTACCTTAATAAATACATGCTATCTCGATACGGACTCTTTCTGCTACTAGATACGTATCTTTTCTGCCGGCAGAAAAGGTACGTACCTTAATAAATACATGCTATCCAGGGAACAGCTTTGAAAGAGATACCAATACGCTACGGCAAAGATAGCGCTATAGGCGGGGACGGGCTGGGGTGCATTCCGACGGAGCAGATCCTCCGGCTTCTCAAGGTTCAGAATCAGCGCCTTACAGAGAATGGAGCACCGCCAGGCTGCTGAGAGGGAAGGACACCAAGCGGACCCTACAGAGGGTCGAAACTAGAAGCCAATATGAGTAGAAAACTCCCCTTTAGCTAATCACGCTTGACTGAGACGAAACTGGAACTTGACTGTACTGACTTTAGGAGTCAATTTTGGCTCTAGTCAAGGTAATGTGTCCTTATGCTAGCCCCTGCACGCTAGGCTGAATAGTTGGTACTATAAAGCAAGGCCGTTTCTAACTCTAGCCGAAGAGGTACGTACCCGAAGGTGATTGGAGTTCCCTGTAATGGTCCTTGCAATGTTGCAAGCAATCCTACCTTTGCACAGAGCCGAAAACGGCTCCGGAAGGAAAAGCTTCGTTTAGGTGTAGGAGTATGTACAGGACCTACCTATTTTGATGGCATGACCATCTCGGTTCCAGGCTCGGACAGAAACAGCTAGTTCTAGCTCTCCATTCCTAACCCCTAAGTTCTTAGCAGGACGCATCCTACAAGCGTTCTTACAACAAAGGAGCCAGTTTCGGCTTTTCTATACCCCACGACATCATGCACAAATTGCAGCAAAGGTACATAATCTATAGACAGGAGCTAGATTTAGCGCTATTACAGCCACCCCACCCGTTTTGGTGTAAGGCACGGTTAGCTCACCACTTGCTAACGACGCAATTCAACGAGACCCCAAGTTCAAGGCGGATTTCACGACATAGCATCGAATGGAAGCTGGTTACTCCTGGTCACTTACAGACGGCTATATAGGTGGAGAACCTCAACCAGTAACTATATCAACTAGAGGCTGCGCCCTTTCGTGAACCACTATCAGGACAACTAGTCGCGAGCGATCCCGGCTCTCGGTGCTGTACAGGCCAGCCTCTAGTATAATAGTACTGGATTGCAGCTATAAAGCTCTGTTCGGTTTCCCCAATGCCGATAACTGCGCACCCGAGGAGAAGCTAAACTACAAGGCGGCACAGGAGGCTGCCCGCTGCATCCAGGACTACGCCGACTACGCCCGCGAAGAAGTCTTTAGCGCTCGGGAGGGGCAAATGTCATAGGCGAACCGCCACCGCTACAAACCGGACATAGACGTAGGTGATTACATCGTTATCGTCAAGCAGGCAGAAGTGACGAGCCGCCTAAGCGACAAGCTCTCATTTCCAATTACGTAGCAACACTACAAGGTTCTGGAGATAACTACTACGGGACCTACCGGTTGGAGCTTTCGGAATTATAGAAGGGTTCCGCTGTAGTTGAATATGATCTAAAGGGACTGATATATTGTAGCGGTAGTAACCGCTAAGAGAACGGCGAGCATTAGGGGGAGTATAATAAGCATAGTAGGCGTAGTTAGGAGCTTACCGCTAGTGCTAGGGGCGCTACTTGTCTAGGTCGAGAGGACACTAGACACGGTTGTTGCGCCCTGTCCCGGCGTCGCGGTCACGGTCGGCCGCGTTGTCGTCGACCCTAGCGTGCTAGTAAAAGTCGGGTGTGCCTCGGCATAGCACTTAGCTTCGATAAGGGTGTGGTTTATCCAGACGGCACCGCCTAGGACGACAGCATTGGCTATCTCGTACTAGAGCAGCGGGCATTCCTAGGCGACGCGGACGGCGCTTGAGCTGCGCACCAACTACTAGGACTAGGCGCTGCTAGCGTAGGACGAGTAGGCCGAGATGAGCGATGCCGGTAGTTCAGGGGCGTCGAGCGGACCTCTCCTATCTCGGTATATAGCTGGAGAGGGGGCTGTTCAGCATGCTACGACTGCTGTTGACTAGCAATCTGCTCAAGCAGCTGATCCAGACCAGCAGCCTCCGCCACCAAGTTCGGCATAGCAGCCTCGTCGGCTAGGTCGGACTTATCGTTGGCCTTATTAACCGCGTCCTCAATGTCAACTAGGTTAACCTCCTCGACCGCGAGCTAGTTAATAATACTTAAGCCCTCTAGAAGCTAGCTCAACCGCTCTTCGTCGACAACAATGTCGCGATAGGCGGGGTAGTTAGCCTTCAACTACGTAAGCTACGCGCGAACCTTAGACTGCCTAACGTAGAAGTTCCGCCGGAACTAGCGAAGGACGTAAGGCTGCTAGTTGAAGTTGGCTGGCCGTAGGATAATGATGTCCAGCTCACGGGGGAGCCGGGGCAGTTGATCGTACACCTTGCCGATGTCGCGGAGGAAGTTAATGACGTGGCTGCGGTACTTGTACTGCTAGCCGCGGTAGAGGAAGACCTCCACGTGGACATGGACGCGAGCAATCAACTGTAGGCGAAGGTCAACTAAGGGCGGGAGGGAGCTTGTCTAGGAGATGAGCTTAGATCGGGAGTAGGCGATAGGACTCGATAATACAGACTAGTTGACCTCTATATCCATTGGACGGACAATGCATTACTATCCTTCAAACATGCCGTAGTGAGAAAACGGGAACCGTATAAAACCCGCTCCTCGGTGTTGGAAGTCCAACAGCTACGATTCCACGGTGATCATACAGATAAGAGCTCACTATAGTAGTTTGGGGTGCTCCAAAGCACCAAGAGGTGATTGATTAAAGGTAGTTGTTGATGTCTCGTTCAAAGGTCGTTGGGCATCGCCTAGACCCTAAGAATCCTACTTAGCCAAGCTACTAATTACCCCTGAACTAACTACTTTCGGTCCAACTATTGTTCTATGACTGCCCTGGCTGCTAGGGAGCTATGTAGCCACTCCAACTAGGGATGATCGGGAATTCGGATACTACCACCTACCAACGTCAAATAGCAGCAGACCCAGCCGAGTTTCTAAGAGATCCGAGAGGTCCAAGAGGCCCGAGCCGCCGTAGGCCCAAGCAGTAGGCTCCTAGCCCGCGAAAGTCTCGAGCTAGAAGACCTACATGCCGATAGCCGTCGTGGGCGGACTCTCCTAGCTTTCCAGCGTCACGGCGTCGACAACGGTACCGCGCCTCGGGATCAATTAGCCATCTACATAGAACCTAGATCGCTCGTCGGCAGACTCGCGCTTAAGGAGCTAGTCTTCGGCCTCCTCGGCTAGATGCCGGGCTATATACACGCGCGTCCACTTGGAAGGGGTATGTACCTAGTCGTCCTCGAGCGGCCTAGAGTCTAGCCCGCTCCTCAACTCCTAGTCCACAGTAGAGCAGATGTACAAGCGAGCTCCCTCGTCGACGGCTAGTTCCTCAAGCCCAAATGCCCTCTTTAGCTTCTCCTAACCCCGGGCAATTCCAGTGGGGTTACCCGCGAATAGGACCCGGTCGAGATCGAAGCCGACGCCTAGTCTTAGGTCCGTCTCGAGCTAGTCGAAGGTGCCTAAAGCGAGGCCTCGCCTACGGAAGGGGAAGGTCTAGGCAAAGTAGTAGCGGACGTTGGTCCCGTGCTGCGACACTAGTGTAGTTCTCGTTTTTCCGCCGAAAGGGACGACGTAGAGGAACGAGCGGAGGTAGCTGCGTAGCATGTCGGAGAACTCTGCTGCTGCATATGGGTGGAGCGTTTTTGGGGACAAGTTACTAGACGCTAGTATAAACGCCAAGTACTCGTTGGCTACCGCGAGATAGGCTAGGCTAGTGCATTGGAGTTAGTATAGGTTCTGTACAAGTCGCTAGAGGGAACAGCGAGGTAAAGGACACACCCTTGGCCCTTAGGGTCGTAAGCCTTGACGTTGTATAGGAAGTGAACGAGCTAGAATGGAGCCGAGATAAGGTCCTGTAGCTACAAGAAGTCGGGTGTTGGAGGGTAGTCCTAAGGATCGCGCGCGACATAGACAAGGTCGTGCTCTAGGCTAAGGTAAAGTAACTTAGGACTGTTGCTACGTAGGATAGGGAGGTAGATGTGGTAGAAACTCAACGCGGCCTATCTCGCTTCGCGGTTCACCTAAAGGAGCGGGCTAAAGGAAGCGGCGAAGCTATCGCCTTCTATCAATAGCGTATAACCCCGGCCGCTAATGAGATTGCTAAGACGGTTGCGATACGTATAGGGTTTAGCGTCACTCGAGCCGGGGACGATACGAATCTCGATCATACGGCGTCGGCGAAGCAGGAGCAGCCAGATGTGCAGGCGTAGCTCGGGCGGCAGCTAGGGAAATAGAGCCCAAGTGTCGAAGAGTGGGCGGGGCGATACGCGCCTAAAGTGCACATCGTTGAAGAGCTCGACATCTTCGCTATCGTATAGGTGAATGGACGCGTCACTACGCTCTATAGTAAGTTTAGAGTAGGAAGCTTTTATAGCGTTAAAGTTTGTATCTTAATAACGTTAAACTCGTAGGAAGTACGGGGTAGTAGCTTGTTTAAACTGCTTACCTGTTCGAGGCGCGGCAAATTAGCTACAGGCCAAGGACGAGCCAATCCGCTCTTTAGCCTAATCGCCACTACTTCACCGAGATTATTCCTTAGCTACATTACAAAACCGGTATATAGCACATCCATAGTAACACAATGGAGAGACCTAGGATAGCGATGTGGAATACTAGATTCAACGGAACGGGGTTTTCCTTAGAAGGACGAATCGCATTTCTCGGAGGCAGCTCTTGGTACCGCTAGCGCGGGTACACGGGCGAGATGGATAGACGAGGGGCGGAAGTCTCTAAGGGAACGGGTATCCTAATAAGGAAGAGAGAAGAAGGGAGAAACGGGGGGATACTGTTTAGGGATTTAGGAAGTAGGCAAGAGTCGAGTAAGGTAGCTAAAAGTGTTAAGATAGGGGGCATGTTTTACAGTGTAGATCCATATGCTGGAGTTACCGAGCTAGAGCTGTAGGCCCGTTTGTCAAGGCGGAAGGTTATAGTTAATCTCTCAGAAGGTATAAGAAGAGGCTTGCTTATATGTCTCAACACATTCCTTATTGGGTGCCGCCGTCCGTTTGAGGAACCTCGGACTAATGTTACTGTCGCTAGTGCGGCAACCAGCCTTGGCCGGGCGAGGTCAAGCGATGTCCTCGTCACCGTAGTACGTAACTAACCAAACCTATAGTGCTAGGAGTATAGATGTAGCGGCCGGCGATTCTCGAAGTTCAGCAACTTCGTTAGGCACTAGCGAGAGAAGTTAGGCAAAGCATTAAAGCCGGAGTGTCCTAAATGCGGCACTAAGTTTACAAGGATAACAGCTAGGAACAGACAATATCTGCTAAGGTATGTAGAAGGAAGGGCTAATACAGAGGCAGAGACCGCTAGTGTTGAATGGGCGATAGATAGCTAAATGCTTATTGCGCTAGTGGAAGCTCTCGTCTTAGAGGGTTAGGACGTATTAGGATTGCGGATCGGATCTATAACGGTGGAGTCTAGTATAGCCCTAAGAACCCTACACCCTAAGAATATAGGCTAGTTATTAGCATCGCGAACTCCCTTATATAACGAAGGATGGCAGCGTTATTAGCTAGACTCCAAAGCCTTCCCTTCTAATACTTGAGACTTCTTGTCAAAGTCGGCCCTACCGCGGAGTTCAAGGACACATCGCAGAAAATAATAGGTAACGTAGGGTTAAATCCCATTGATTGTGCTTAGTGAGCTTACCCTACCGCAACTCTACTAGTGTTAATGTCGTGGTAGAGCCGTCTCCCTATGTCTGATTGGGCAGCATAAGAGCTAGCCTAGCTTGCCTGCCAAGGACATTAAACAGGAACAACCGCAGAACGAAGCACACTAACCTCACTATCCTTAACGCCAACAAACACCCCCCTCTACTCGTGCTAGGCCAAGTAAGCGCGCTTTAACCGCCGAGGATAGGACGTTGAACACTTGGAGATTGGCCTTCAAGCTGGCTTACTACTTACGTTACTAACCTACGAGCACCCGCAGTAGAAAGGGTAGAAGAGTCCGGATATAGCCGGAAAAGGACGACGTACGGGCTTCAGGAGACCAGGATGCATTTTCGGAAATGTATTAGTAGACGTAGCATAGGTGCCCTTTCGGGTTAAGCCCGCCGGGCGGAATACACGCACATACACACACATTAAACAGCATCTTCGTCCAATAGTTTATATACCGTAGTGTTTAAACAACAGAGTAGTATCAAGAAACAAAAGATATAGTAGATGTAGTGTTGCCCGGACTACTATCTAGGCTACTAGAGCGTGAGAACGGCCGCAGGCCGACTAAAACACCCAACCCCATCCTCACCTGTAATGCCATTGATAGTTGCACCCTCGCGCGGTACTTCCATCCTACTGCCCTAAGAAGCCTAGGGTATGGAGATAAAATATTCCTAGCAGCTATTTCTAGCTCTCGCCAAGGCGAGATAGTTGCACTAGAAGCAATTCCTATCCTTTGCCTAAAGAACGGCCTTAGAGGGAGGAGCCGTTTCTAGCTCTAGTAAAGGCTAGGGATCTATAACGGCACCTGCCGTTGAGGTGCGTATCTGCCTTGCTCGCGCGTGCCCTACCTGCCCTAGCATTTAACCTCTGTATCGCGAGAGCTCTTCTAGCTTCTCTTCCTTTTCTCCCTATCTTGTAATTAGCAGAATTGAGTCCTATTGGCAGTGCCCTCGTGCCTCGCCTAAGTGTACGCTTGTCTCTTACAGGATCTATACAAAGCCGTTTGGGGTGTAGAGATAGAATACTCCTAGCAGCCATTTCTAGCTCTCGCTAAAGCGAGATGGTTGCACTAGAAGCAATTCCTATCCTTTGCCTAGAGAACGGCCTTGGAGGGAGGAGCCGTTTCTAGCTCTAGCAAAGGCAGGGATCTATACAAAGCCGTTTAGGGTGTAGAGATAGAATACTCCTAGGAGCTATTTCTAGCTCTCGCTTATTAGGCTAAATGGTTGCGCTAGCAGGCTAATCATTCCTATACTTTTACCTAGAGAAGATTTTTAAGGGAGGAGCCATTTCTAGCTCCAGCAAAGGCAAGGATCTATTGCAAAGCTATTTGTAGCTCGACCAAGCGCAAAAATTATCATCTATATAATCTGTAATATCTGCTCCAACTTCTTGCATGTTGGTGCTTAGAAACGGTATACGCACCGCAAGCCCGTTTCTAGTTGTCGCAAAGGCAAGAATTTCCCGACAGATCCTTGTAATGCCTACGTTGATAGAGTCCCGTACGCAATCGTGACTATGCCCTTCGATCCTTACTGACCAGTACATCTCGTCTACCTACGAAATGGCCTAGGGCTCAAGATAGAATGGACCTAAATAGTCGAAGACTACGGGTAACCCAAAGAAGTACGCCGCTCTCCGAGCTTAGCAAAGCTATTAATATATTAGTAGCCTTGCGGCGTCTCTCGTCTCTCCGCCCTAGTAAGACTTGCGAGCTAAATCATTCCTACAACACTGCCTTGGATGAGCCACTACTTAGATAGTACCGTAGCTATAGTTGCAGCTATCGGGCAACGGCAGGTATTTGCAGTCTTCGGAGATAGCGGGCAAGTCCGTAAGTGGCGTTAGAGAGACGTTGGTATTCGCTACGCCTTGCCGTAGTAGCAGCGCTATAGAGGGGTAGGATTGTTAGCTTGCGTAGTAGGTAGGTACGGACCTGTAATGCTACGGCTAGTTTCGTTCGACATGGAGCGGGGTTCTGCGGCAAACTCCGCCTTCTTCGTGTAAGGCACCTACATCACGGGTTGCCTTAAAGCCGTTAGCGTTTGTAACGGACGGTGCCCGTCTACATTCCGGTTACCCCTAGACTAGGTAGCGAACGGGTAGCTCGTGCACCCGACTACTTTCCTGCGTCAGGGACGCGCGCTGTATTCGTTCCCTTTTCCCTTCCTTAGCCTTCGATTAGCAGAATTGAGTCGGCATTTGCAGTGCCCCTGTACCTCGCCTTAATACCACTCGTCTCTCACAGCGTTGTAGAAAGTATTTATAAGGTATCGGCCCCGCAACTAGAACTGAGCATACCCCACTCTTTAGAAACCCTATTATAGGACAAGCGTAAGTGCTACCATAGAAAATACACGGGGTATAGCAACTCCCATTCGTCGTATCTAGTAAGTTTACCCCATCGGAACTCTACTAGTGACAATGTTACGGTAGAGCCGTATCTATATGTCTAATTGGATATTACAAGAGCTCGCCCGGTCAGTTCCCATAGAACATATACACACGCTTAATACCAATAAGTAGGCCGATTATACTCGGACGAAGATAAGAAAGTTGGCAGGACAGGAGAGAGGAAGGGAGCGCCCATAGCGTAGCGTAGCGAAGGGCCACACAAACTAACGAACGAAGCAACGCCAGCAATATAGGCTAATCATCCACTAATTAATCGCTTAACCTATAAACTTGACATAAAAAGGGGAACAGGATCCCATATTCTAACAGACAGCATAATCCACTTCAGCGCCACTGAGGTCCGTTAAATCACCGCCAAATACGAACCATTTGCTACCGAATCTTGCCCTTGCTGCGCTTCCTTCTCTATACTTGCGAAGTCGCCTCTACCAACAAGATGAGAGTGATCGCGGTGAAAATACTTTGTCTTTGGCTCCTAGCTATACCGGTCTAAGACTTGCTAACCACTGAGAACATTGGCAACGATGCTGCCAATTGTAGGAAGGTCTTTTGCGCGGTTAAAGGACCCCCCCGCAGTACAAACTAGATTCTAAAACTAAGGGTGCCTAGCAATGATAGGATCCTGGGTTTCGGTGACGCCATCCCTAAAAGAGCCTTAGTTCGCAAGGTGCACCTAATTAACTTAACAGGGATCTACTTACCAAAAAGATATAACAGAAGTAATGCGCGCCCCCTAGAGGGCGGGTAAAAACGTTCTAGCCTATCCGATCGCCTTATGTATGTAGCTCTTCGCAAGAGCACTCTCCGAAAGATCCTCGACGTATAATATAGTTGAGCCACGTAAGTTAGTGAAAGGACAGATCTATATGATTTTACTAATGGAGCTTCTAGCTAGAGGAAGAAACTTGGCTTAAAATAAATGTATTAGCTATTGGAAAGAAATGAATAAGTTGGCGGAGAAACACTAACCTTTCCTACTATAGGAGACTATCGGTTTATTCCTAAAGAGCTTCGTCTACTCGTCGTTTAGCTGGATAGTATACAAGAATAACCTAGTTGCTATGGGAGTCCTTCCGTTTAGTAGGAGAGTAATGCTAGATATGGCAAGAACCTAGGCAAGCTATGGACCGACGGCTAAGACGACCTGCGCGCTTCCTGCCTCGATCCTCTCCCCGTTCTCGAGTATAAGTGCTATAATACGAGCTCCGTCCTTGACGATAGTTGCAACTCCACTTTCGTATAAGGTCCCCCCGCTCTCTATATAGGCTTTTTTCGCCCGTTCCCTTGCATTAGATATACATGTTTCCCAATCAACGATGCAGTCGTCCGAGGCCTAAACGTAAGTAAGTGATTCTAGAGCCATCGCTTCAAAAGCATCCCGCATTAGCCTGCTATCGTCTAGTTGTCGCCTCTACAAGCCAAGCTCCTCACGAGCTACGTTGATCTTCCGAAGTGTAGCGAGATCATTTTGTTCGTAGATCACTATGCGGCCGATGCTGCTTTGAAACTTGGAAAACCTGTTGCTATTCCACTACTTCTAAGCCTCGATTGCCTCCGTCATCCGCTCCGGGTTGCTATAATCGACCCGAACTATCTTTGAGATGTCGTCGCTAGGAGCGAGGCGCGAAGGCCGAGAAACAATTAACAACTACGTATTGGGCTATCTCTAATGGATGTGGTCGACCGTCGAGAGACCGAACACACTAGTGCCGATGATAATAACTCTGTCTATCCTGCAATTAGGAAATGATAGTTGGATAAGAAGATAGTCTAAACAATTGGTAGGGGAATCCGCTTTTAAGTCTATCCGGGCTTTATTAGTAATACATCCGTTTGTCCCGAAATCACCTAATCTTGCGTTCTTCCTGATGAAGCCGATTCGCGGAGAGGTCTGTGTGCGTGAGGGTCACCTCCGCTGGGACAAATCACTAGGCCTTGGCCTAGGCTATTCTATATCGTACGTCTCTTAGCGCGCTAGTCGAGGATAAGGAGGCTGGAGTCGGTCCTAGAAAAGTACATGTAGAGGAGCTTCCCGTGTCGGTGCTATTATCAGGCTATTGAATGGCCTGTGGACCAAAAATAAGATCATAACGAAAGTGTGTAGGAAGGTGTGTTTAAGGAAATGTAGTGTACCTCCAGGGCAGGGAAACGCAGGAGCGCACCCTAAAATCAGAGCGGGACCTTGGACCTGTTTGCTCGAAGTCCTAACTACATCACGGATTGGGGATGGCAGAGCCGGCTGTATGCGATGCTGCCGCTGTTAACCCCGCCGTCGCTGTAGGAAGCGTTTCCATCTGTTAGAAGACCAACTGCTACGAATCTACGGTGATTATACAGATGAGGGCTTATGATAGTGGGTATTTTTTTGGCGTACTTCAGAGCACTAAGAAGTGATTGATTGAAGGCGTTGCTCTCCCTTGTCTCTAGCGAGGGGGAAATCGCCCTGACCTCGTCGGGGGATAGGCTGGGGAACTCTTAGCTGGTCCGGGCGCGTTGCTAGAACGTTCGGTGTACTGTAAGGGCGAGTGGGATTAGCTTCATTAGGGGTAATAGGGACCTAGACTAGAACCTCGCCGAACACCTCTAGATCCAGTTCTACCTCGTACTCAGGGCTTGCGCCAAACCGCTTTGCTTAATCTCAGCCACCTCCCGCCTTCCCGGCGATGCGGCAGCTGGGCCAAACCACCTGCTCCCTCCTTTCCTCCGCTATACTGGCCGGCTCAAGGTCTTCTTACCGTCGTCAATATTTTCCCCGTGCTATTGTAGGTCAAGCCTACCTACATCTTGGCTATAGAGTAGGATACAACACTCCGCATCTATCATCGTCTACGTTCTGCACTGCTCTGCATCACTCTCTAGATATGGCGAGATTATTCGCCGCGTAGCGCCTTCTCCTCCCTCCTTAAGTCCTCGCCCTCCTCCGTAGCCCAATCAATTTCAAAGAGCGTGCCCAAGCTACTACCCTACGAAACACTTGAACTCTAAGAAGATAGTTTATTGAACAACGTATTGAGCATAAAAGCCGTAAGCTTCTAAGGAAAGCGGGGTGCCGGATAAGCCAAGACGTTAGGCCGAAAGTAAGGTGGTATACAAATACGAGGGTAGCGTGGAGGAACGGAAGAATGTACGGATTGCCGAAGCGTAGGGATCTTTCAATATCGAAAATCTAGATACTAATTTCGGTCTCTACTGTACTAGGGTTTGTTGTTATACCCAACACACCATAGAAAATACATGGGGTAGGGTTAGCTCCCATTGGTCGTATTTAGTGAGGTTACCCTACCGCAACTATACTAGTATCAATGTCACGGTAGGGCCGTGTTCGGTGGACAGGTTAGCGGAATACGTCGATGGGTTAGGAACCTAGCTCGGCGCACCGTCTAGGTAGGGGGGATAAAACCTCCGATCTATAAGAAGTCGGAGGTCGCCGGTCTGTTCGATAAGAAACCCAAAGTAGCTAAGTTACCTAGACCAACGTTAGTTATCTAAGATGTAATTAGTCACCCCTAAGCTAGACTAGGCACTTGCTAGGGTGGATTAGATCAACCTCTTTAATCCGCTTGAAAAGTACTATATGCAAACCCTCTTTTTATACTACCCTGACTAGTATACTACAATCCTATCGAGTCGATGGGATTGCCGCCGTCGCCGCCTATTGGCCCGGGGCCCCCCTGTCGGGGACCCGTACCGGGTCGATGGGATTGCGCGTCGTCGACGGCCAATGCCATCGACCCCGAAGGGGCTAGAACGCCGCCGCGAAAAAGGCCCTAGGGAAGGGAAAACTAGGGGCGCGCGTCCCGAACATACCCAGCGCCCAGATGGTCGAAAGGGGTAGCAAGGACGAAGATAAAGAGTGAAAATGAAGACAGCCCAGGGTTAGGGTCACAGTCAGGGGTCCACGGGTCCCAGTTGCAGGTCCAGGGGTAGTCGCTATCGCGCCAAGGGGCAGGCGTGCAAAAGAGACAGGGGGCGATCGATAGGGGGCGGGCCATAGGGGAAAGAAGCAATAATAAGCAGGGTTTTCCACCGTCAGGTCGGTCAGCAAAACGGTTTAGGACAGGTGAAGCCGTAGGCAGAGCACCAGCGAGGTAAAAGCGACCAGCCGGGATACCGTAAGAAGGGAGAGGGAGAGGGAGAGAGCGATTATACACCATGGTTGCGTTTGACGAATTGTTCATCCCACTGCCCGCGTTCCAGATCGCGATTTGCCGCGAGCATCGCAGCGCAGTAACGGCCAAGTCAGTCGCGTCGCATGTTGGTTCGCAGCACCGCCATTTGGCCGCCCAGGTCCGGCAGCGTATCGCGGAGGAGGCGGCAGCGTTGCGGGACAACGGTTCGTTAGCCGCCGACACGCACAGCATCCGGTTCCCCAGCGAGGCGGTGGCGGCCATCGACGGATTGCCCGTTTGGATCGACGGCAAGAAGTGTACGCAATGCGGGCATATCCAACGCAGGAGGAAGCACATCCAGCAGCATTGCCGGTCGGAGCACGGTTGGGCCAACCCCCAGGGCCGCGGCGGCAAGCCCGGGGCGAGGCAGGCGGGTGGGTTAGGCGAGGCGTGGGTAGACGGCGTGCATTGCCAGCGGTTCGGCCAGACAGGCGCGTTGCAGCGGTTGTTCGAGGTTGTGCCGCCGCCGGCGGCCGGTGATGACGCCCACGGCGGCCGAGGTCAAGGCGAGTCCAGGACGAGGAGCGCCCAGGAGGCCATCCAGGCCGTGTTCGAGGCGTCGGCAAGGGCCATCAAGGGGAAAGACGAGGCGGCGGCCACGTTGATCGGCGAGCAGTCGCGGTTGTCGGCCAACATATGGGTGCGGCGGACGGGGTGGCCGCGGCATTTACGCGGGTTCGACCGCGAGTGGTTGGCGGCGACCACAGGGCGGCCAGACACCGAGGAGGGAGCGATGCGCGGTGGTAACGGGGGACACAGGGGCCAGGGCCAGGACCAGGACCAGGACCGGGACCGGAACCAAGACCAGGACCGAGGCAGAGCCGAAGAGGAGACGAATCGCAGTGGAAGCGAGGACGTATCGGCCGACGACGAGGCGCAGAGCGAGGCCGCGTTGGCCATCGTGTTGTTGGCCGTCGAGCGGGTGATTTGGCGGGCGCAGAAGGCGTCACGGGTGGAGGTGGTCGGGTCGGCAGCGGTCCATTACATCGAACGGCGCGAGGTCGGCGGCGACACGAACGAGAAGCCGTTCAACGCGGGCCAGAAGGGCGCGACGATGGTCAAGTACAGCGCGGTGTGGCGGTCGGTGATGGCGTATATATGGCGCACGTGGCATTTGGAGCCGGTTGGGGGGCCAGCCGAGGGGGATACGGAGGGGGACCGAGACGACGGCGAGGCGGAGGAAGGGGAGGAGGAGGCGGAGGAGGGGGGGGAGGGGGAGGAGGAGGAGGATAGCGACGGCGACCCAGGGACGAACAGTCGGGCAGAGGGCGACGAGCCGGAGGGGATCCGCAACAGACGGCCGGCATACCATTTTACCGACGAGCAGGCCAAGGCGTTCGAGCAGGTACGCGCAACCGCATACACCGCGATAGGCCGCCGAGAGGAGGGCGAGACGGGCAGTGAGACAGGCGCCGCCAACCAAGACGACACAAGCGAGTTGGAAGGCCACGTATTGGATTTTGTTATCGCGTTGTTGGACCACGATATCGGCGACAACGAGTTCCAGAACGCGTTGTACAGCGGGTTGGCCGTGTTGGGGATCCAGCCGGGACACGGGTGGCGGAGCGCGTTGGTATACACGCCCGTTTTGTCGGCGATCGTGACGGTGGCGCGGATGTTGGTGTTGTACAAGGCCAAGCGGGCGCGGGAGGACGAGATCCGGCGGCGCCAGCGTTTCGCCGGCGAGAGCGCGGCGGTCGCGCGGCGGCGGGCGCGCAGCCATTTCGACCGAGTGCGGGAGATGGTGCGGCGGTTCATGACGATCGTGGCGTTCGACGGGCGGCCGTCGCCGATGGATTCGGTGTTGCGGTTGCG
>JAMAKQ010000122.1:0-73811 GCA_023628475.1 Chaetomiaceae sp. PF1801
GGACCCCTGACTGTGACCCTAACCCTGGGCTGTCTTCATTTTCACTCTTTATCTTCGTCCTTGCTACCCCTTTCGACCATCTGGGCGCTGGGTATGTTCGGGACGCGCGCCCCTGGTTTTCCCTTCCCTGGGGCCTTTTTCGCGGCGGCGTTCCGGCCCCTTCGGGGTCGATGGCATTGGCCGTCGACGACGCGCAATCCCATCGACCCGGTGCGGGTCCCCGACGGGGGGGCCCCGGGCCAATGGGCGGCGACGGCGGCAATCCCATCGACTCGATGGGATTGTGGCATACCAGTCAGAAGGGAGGGATTGTGGCATACCAGGGAGGGAGGGAGGGAGGGAGGGAGGGAGGGGGAAGCTGCCGGCTAATGATAGTAGTCTCCGTCGGGCGTCGAGGACAAAAACGGTACGACCTCCATCCTCGAGCGAGAGAAGAACGGTTTAGCGGATTCCCTCCACTAAAGTGAAGGCTAAGCTCTTTAACTTGAAGTGCAAGGAGTGAAAGTCAGGTAGTTTCTCGGTTGCTAGGGTTTGCTAAAGCGAGCGATGAAGTTAAATAGAAGCAAACTTAACCCCTTAATACAGCCCACCCCTAAAGTTCCCTAGCAACTGCGCTGCAGGACCCGCCTGCGCTGCTGTCTCGGTACCAGTAGTATCAAACTAACTCGCTCACTTCCTGACCGTGACCTTGCTGGCGCTCTCCCTTACCGTCTCCTTGTACTTTTCCTGGTACCTCTTCTTCTGCTGCGCGGCCGAATCACAGAGCTTTCCGCCGCGGAAAAGCTGGGCTGTGGAACAGAGCTCGACGCCAACTTCGGGCACGTTCGAGCCACGCTTCTGAATGAGAGACACGGTGCACATGGTGATATTGTCTGCTGCAGCGACGCCGGAAGGGTTAGTGGATAGGAAAGAGTTGACAGCATCATGAAGAAACTCGGCTCACAGTTGTGATTGCTAAGGAGGTTTGAACAAGTCCGGCTTGTTGAAGTTGCAGGTTGGAGAAGCGACCGTTTGGATTAGAGTGTGATGAGAGAACTGAGAATTGGAGGCACCTCCCAAGCAGAAGAAATGGCCTCTTTTAAATGTACATGCCTCATAGCTGTGATGAACCGGACGTCTTGTACGTTCTAAAAATGACATGCAGTCCCCTGAGACCACGACCGGCGTGTTTGACCATCGCGCCAGCCGTTGTATCAGCTTGTTAGAAGCCTAGAGTCCGAACATCAGGCTTGTTAGTTGCCTGGGTAGGGAACTTGGTTTGGAGATTGAAGAAGTCCGAGAAGTGGAGAAGATGTTGGAGAGGAACTCGGATCAATACCCGAACTTCTCTGGAGTGCTGAACGAGGTTGGGGAATGTAGAGGCTGGCTGTCTAAGGGAGGGAGGCATTCCAAAACGCTAGCGGCGCAGCCCGTTGCGGCGGCAGGCTGCAGGATTCACATTTCAAGTAGACCCACTAGCCTGCCCAAGGCGCTGCAGGAATTCCGCCGTGTTTCGTTTCATGCATCATCATTAGGCCGCCTCTATTTGGACCTCTCGTCTTCCCTATCCGAGATCTCGAGCTCGTGGCGCGCCGCTTCCTCCGTGCCTCGGAGTTCCCCTAAGGAGTTCCTCTAAAATACCTGACTGTGCTGATTCCGTCACCCTAGTAAGTGTGAAGCGAAGGTTTGTGGAAGAGACGGACACGACGCCGCGGCGGTGCCGCGTGACCATGCGGAGGGGGATTGCCTCCTGGTCATGGTCCAATGCGCCCACGGGTCGATGAGGACGCTGTTCACTAGGTATGCAGGGTCCAGCATGAACAACTAAGTCAGTCAGCAATAGCACTGTTTTCTTACGCTCTTTATGGCAATTACCGCGCTACGAACTGCGTATCTGGTGGAACCGCCCGAGTGTTAGTGCGGCTTCTATGAAACTCTGTGTCTAACTTGGCCGCCTTCGTCCAACAACGTTAGACCCGAGCCTGTGCACTTCCTGCTGTATTGTTCTCTGTCAACAGCCCAACCAAACCAGCAATACTCTCCTCCCCCTTCCCCCGCTCCACCGCCTCCTTGATCGCACTCCCCATAGACTCAAGCAGGCTCCGTTGAAGCCCCAGCTCCCTCCCCGTCGCGGCAATGTTGTCCAGAGCCTCGAGCTGCATCACCAACGTTGACCCCCCTCGATACTCCCTACTCTTCGCCTGTCCCGCAATCCGAGGCAGCCAACCGGCAAACCCCTTCAGCAACGGGACGGCCAGCCCTGTCGTGAACTCGACCTCGTCGAACCCCGCCTTGCCAACCAGCGCAAGACTCTGCACGAACCCCTCGAACAGGCCGCCCATAATGCTCAGGAGCGCGTTGTCCAGCAGCGAGGCCATGCCGGCATCCTCGCCCACGTGTTTGGACGCTCCGAGGGCTGCTGTAACAGCGCGGACGGACTCAAACGCAGCAAGCGGGCCCGAGTAGAGCGTGAGAGAGTCGGGGTGACCCACGAGCATTGGAGGAACCATGACCGCGCCGTGGAGGTATGCGCTGGCACCACGAGCAGAGACGTAAGCGGCGGTGCTGTGGGCCTGAGATGGGGTGCCGTTGGTCAGGTTGATGGTGGTTTTGCCGCTGAGGTCCTTTACGCTGGAGAGCACCGCTTGCGTGGCAGCGTCGGAGAGTAAGAAGAGGATGACGATCGGGCTTGCTGCCACGCATGCCGAGGGAGACTCAGCCAGGGTAGCTCCTTTGGCGACGAGAGGGTCGGCTTTGGAGGGCGTTCGGTTCCAGACGGTTAGGCTGACACCTGTTTTGAGGAGACACTGGGCCGCGGCGAGACCCATGTTGCCCAGTCCCAGCAGGGACACGGCCGGGGGATTGGAAGGTGCTTCGTTAGGAGTTGACGACATTTTAGACGAACTGGACTGAAATCAGTATCTGCAATGGGGTTTCTCAAAGCAAGATTCCATAGACTTGGTCAGGATTCGCCAAGGTAACCCTCGAGTCCTAAATATCTCGCGAGCCAGGCTCCTACCCCATCTCGAAGTGAGTTCGGAGCTCTCGTTTGCCCGTCCCGGAGAGACTATTGACCCGGCAGGGTCTCGTCTGCATTTATAAGCCACACATCCAGTCATGGAACTCTTCTCACGAGCGTCCGACGAATGTCTCCGGTGGACACCACGCTTCGGGAAGATGGTTGCAGAGCCCGAGAGCCAAGCATTTTGCACTTACGGAACTCAATTTCGTTGTGACGCCGAGACCTCCGTAATCTGCCACAGAGGCGGCAACCGATATTGGCGTCCGACTCAGGTAACAGAAGCAATTGGAGGATACATGTATCTCTAGAAATGGTGATCAAGAGGAGAAGGAGTAGTTGTGTAACAGCCAACCCACACCGTAGCGTGAGAATGCAGGATGCTTCGTGTCGTGATAAGCTGGTCACCACCGCCATCTATCTACATTGGCATGGGCGACAGTAGCTTCCAGGGCACTTGGCGTGCCCGCCAGGAGGCTCTCACAGTGCGTGCTGGACAGGTCATGGTCCGCACTGATTCCGCAAGCTCGATTCAGGGCGAGCCCACCGCAGGTTGTCCCTCCTACGTCGTGGTTAAAATCAGGAGAGCCGTTCCCGAGAGGAACTTCGACCGCGCTAATCAGCGGTTTCTTTATCCTCACCGGCGCCCTACTGTACTCGCCTTCTCCGTTGTCATTACGCTTGCCGGACAGACCATCTATCTCATCTGCTTCCCTAGCCGGCCTGGGTTGTCCAATCCAGGCATCTTCAGCCTCAGGCAACATCCACTTCTTATCGCTTGGTTTTTCAGCACCAAGGCAGCTAGAGAGAACAGATTGTGGGAAGATCTGCCCGACGCTTGGCTGCAGCGGCCAGGCCCGCGACAATCCTTAGACATCGTGGTCGCCGGCATCTCGTACACGGTCACTATCAACGAAGGCATACCGGATCGCAGGCTTCATGTTGGATTTGACACTCCTCTGAGATGGGAAATCGGCTTCGATATTGTGCGACACGGCGCACCAGCGGTGGCCCCATCACTTCAACGGCCAGAAACCTGATCAAAGGGGAGAGGATCACAGCCTCCGGGCGTGCAGCAGAGGACGGCGAGGCAATGACTTCATGTTTTCTCGTCCCGGCATCCCGCTCGTTTCACAAACCGAGACAAAACCCAGAAGAAACGAGGTTTAGCATCATAGAGGTGATTTCAAGTTATGTCGTGCTCAATGCCTCGAGACATGGAATGGAGTCAGTGAGGCCCCAAAGCAGAAACTCTGCGTGCGCTGCCCAAGTAGGTGATTAGGAGGTCTTGCAGAGTGTCTGTTTCAAACCGAGGAACTGGCCATATGATGGTTACCTATTGAGGTACAGGGATCTTGGGTCCCCAGGGTGCCACAAAAGGACTGACCAAGGTTTGTATTTTCCAAGTGATAGTCCTGAACGTAGTAAAGTTGATACACTCCCGCCTTCCACCCTTCCTTCACCTCCTCTCATCGCCTCCCCACCCCCGGCCCCTCAACAACCGTCTCACTCTCCCCCAACCCCGTCATCCCATCCCCCACATACGGCTCCCAAGTCAGCGGCGGCCCCTGCTCCTGCTGCTGCTCACCCTCGTCCAGTGCCAAGTGCCTCCTCGACGACGTTGAGTGCAGCTCACAGTCCTCCGTGGTGTTGGTGGTTGTATGGGTGGTGGTGTTGGTCTTGGGATGCAGCTGGCCGTACTCGCGCGTGACGGTGACCTCGGTGGTGACAAAGATGCGGCCCCAGGTGGTGGTCAGGACGGGCCAGAAGACGGGCAGCGCGGCGCACACGGCCGCGAGGTGGACCTCGAGACAGGCCAGGCCGGCGGTGGTGGCGTCGTACCAGCTGGGGTTGAACCGGAAGTCGGACGAGGTGAAGTGCTCGATGACGAAGACCATGCGGCCTATTGCGCAGGAGATGGGTCTGTTCTGTTGTCAGTCATACTATTACTGTCCAGTCACAAACGTTGAGAGTCCGGGGGTGTAAGCGAACGTACAGAAACCCGAGAATAAAAAGACCGATCAAGCACAGCCTAGTCCTCCCCGGCGTCTCCGGCTTGAAACAGAGCTGGATCGGTATGGTAAAGATGATAAAGTCAAGCATGGCGGTGCTGATGGCCTGGACCGCAAAGAGACGCATGAAGGGCAGCGGATTGCGCGAGCCGAAGCCCCAACATCGAGTGTCGTCGAGGCGGGGGAAGTCCCAGTAGATGTAGACGGGGGAGCAGGGAATCCAGCGCAGGATCGTAAAGGCGGTGCCCCACGCGGCGCTGATGATAATCATGACCTGGCAGAAGAGCCTCGTCCGGGTTCCCTTTCCGAAGATGCGCAGGTACTGGAACAGCAGGGCCAGCTTGATCAGGGTTGCCGAGACCGGGTAGGTGGCGTTGCCGATGTAGAGGACCTGCAGTGGAGGGTGGTCAGCCCCAGGGGCTCAGGGGTAACGACAGTGATGGGGTAAAATGTACGCACCCTCATGAACTTCTCCCTCTCGGGGACAGTCAGTGTGTACAGAGACCGGCCCAAGCCCATGTCCGTCACTGGGGGGTGAGATGGGTGTAAGTGACGCGGAACTGTTAGGAGTGAGAAGGGTGAACGCACATATGCAGAGCACGATGGAGCCCATGGCCGTTGATAGCTGTCACAGTAGGTCAGAGCTGAGTGTCAATAAGGTCGTATGATGTTTCTCTGCGCACCATGGCAAGGATAATGAAAAAGTCATCCCACCCTGGCCTGCGGAGGATGATGAACCGGGTGTAGAGCCTCAAGAGGCAGCATATCCAAGAGAAGGCCTGCCGACCAAGTCAGCTTGGTTGCTGTGTACATCACACCATTGGAGGCATACCATGAAGGTGATCATCAGCGCCAGTAGCGTCGGACGGTGGTTCAGCAGTGGCGCCGGCTCCGAGCCCGAAGCGTGCGGCAAGTCCGAAGCCGACGCCGACGCCACCGTCGCAGACAGCTGGCTCGGCAACAGCGCCATGGGGCACGACTGGCGCGAGGCCAACGGCACTGGACGAAGGGAGCCGCGATGGTGTGCCTTCTGACGACACCCACACGATGAACGCCGCTTGTGGGAAAAGAGTGTCGGATGGAGTTGGCCTCGCGGCAGCATCTCCAGTCCCGTTGCTCGAGGCCTCTGGGGTGAAAAGAGCACCGGCTGGTTCACTAATTCATCGCCATCTTGACTCGGACGGACATGGATGGCAGGAGGCGAATTCCCTACGTCAGCGGGAGATCTACCCGTGCAGAGGTGGAAGAGGAGCTGTTACCAGGGAGCATCCCAGCGGGTGAGGCGTGTGGCAAAAGCTTCCCCACGGGGAAATCAACACTTTGACAACGGGGACCAAGAAACGAATGAGTTCTAGAGGCTCGGTGTTTTCCGTCGGACGTTTCATCGCTTTGTTGCCCTCGGCCTGGCAACAAGCTGATTACTATTCATTAATACACGCCACAGCAAGTGACCTTCTCTTTACACTGTTGTGATGCCACAACGCATGTACAGTGTAAACCTCCTCTCCCGATCACCGGGCCAGCCTACTCAAGCCCCAATTCCCTCTTGATCGCCGGAACAACAGTCTCCTCATTCCACTTCCATATCAGCGCACTGTTATGCCCCGTCCACGCCGCGCCTGTCCAGTAGGTGTTCCGACTCCCCTGTACAGCCAACAGCCTAGCATAAAACCCATCCCTGATATCCGCCGCCCCAACCCTCAAGTTGAAAGGTTTATGAAACGACGTCGCAGGGAACGTAACACTCTCCGCCGCACCGGCCGGGACGGCGCCCAGCCTCGCGAGCGTGGCCAACTCCCTGCGGATAACCGCCTTGCCGTCCTCGTCTGAGGCATCGTCGGTGTCGAACCCCACGCCGAACGAGAACTCGCTGGGTGTCTTCGTCTGGCCGAAGCCGTTGCTGCTGGGGGTCAGGGGCTGATGGAAGGGGGTGAAGGCGCCGGTGTTGACGAGGAACCGGCTGTTCCAGCCGGGGACGCTGGCCACGCCCGTGAAGTAGCCGAGGGCGGTGAACTTGGCGAAGACGGTCTGCTCTTCCCGGGAAAGGTCAAACGAGTTGACGTTCTCGAGGGTCGGCGGGATGGCGACGAGCAGCTTCTTGGCGTGGATCGTATGGTTCCCTGTTCCCGGCTGGCAGACGCGGAGAGTGGCGCCACCTGAACCCTTGTTGCGATTAACGGAAAGGATGGTGGTGTTGAGGACGACTGTGGAACCGAGCTCCTTGAGGGCGGCGTCGTAGAGGCTGCGGGTGTTGCCGGTGCCAGAGAGGATGAACTCGCCGAATGTGCTGTTCAGCAGGGCTGGCCCAAAGTCCTTGATGCCATACAGCGCCGGGACCGTCGTCTGATTGCCGAAGTACCAGCTGAACCGGGCCATGATGGGCAGAAGAGCCGTGAAGTTGTACTTGACTGCAAGGTCTCCGATAGGCATGTACAGCTCCTCGGGAACGGGGCTGGGGAGGAGGTAACCGCTGTCAACCCACCCGTATTTGCTCAGAACGTTCTGCGAGTATGCCTCGGCCGCGTCTCGGATGGCTTGCTGCTGCTGTTGCTGGCCAGCGTCGTCCAGCGGCGGATTGGGGATGCCCAGCGCAAAGTCGTACGTGTCGAAAGGTCCGGGGAGGGAAAGGAAGTCGACAGCAACTGTGGGGACACTCAGGCGGGCAAAGTAGCGCCTGACAACATCAGTGTTCATGAAGACAATGACGCCGATGTTGTTGACGGCGCCCGTCGCCTTGTTGATGTAGGTCTCGGCGTGGCCGCCGATTTGGCCTTTCTTCTCGAGCACCAGAACGCTGGCACCCGCATCCTGCAGCTGAATGGCGGCGTGGATGCCGCTGGAGCCACCACCAATGATGGCTACGTCCACCTCAATGTCGCCGGACCGGGCGGTGATGGGACGCTTTGGCTGTGCGGTCCCTGACGCGGCCCCCAGGCAAAGGGATAGGGTGAGAGTGATGCGTGAGAATCTCATTCTGCGTGGAAGATCAGTTAGTGACTGGTGGAGAAGACGTGAAAAGTTGCTGAGAGAACTCCCTTTGTATGCCAGTGGTGCAATTCATGGTTGTGTTGTACAAGGGTCTTCGAAAGTTCCCTCGCTTGCCCCTGTCAGTTCGCCTTCCTCGCTCGGCAACAAGCAACTGGCACTGTGACTGGCATGTTTGCTGGGCCTGTCGAGGAAGGTTGCCTCAAAGGGCGTGGGAAGCCGCGGGGTAAAAGACAGCCGAGGACCCAGCCACCATCCTTGAGCCAGCCAGTCACGAAAGTGACGGGAGCCATGTGCGAGACGACGTCGTCGAAGCAGAGAGGTCGAGGCAGGCTGCGAGAACAAAGTCGATAACCCCCTTGTATTTCATGTTGGGGTTAAAATCGAATTCGCCCTCCTCGCGCATGCGGATGATGTCGGCATACGACTTGCCGCGAAAGAAGGGATTCTCCGGCAGGTCATGGGCTGCGTGCCGCGAAAAGTCGAACTCGGAAGGGTGCAACTTCCCACCCAGGATCTCGTCGCCGGGCCGGGAGTCGCGGACTGCAATGGCGAAGTCGAGCGACCACGGCCACTTGCGCGGCTTGGTGCGCTCCTCGGCCGGCAGGTCATCGTATCCCACGAGGAGCTCGAGGATGTCGTAGAAGAGATAGTTGACAGTGGCGAGCTGCGGTTTATTGATCCGGCCCACTAGGAAGAGCTGGCCGACTTCCTGGAGGGACCTTTCCTGCACGATGGTGTGCGCAAAGGAGCATCCCAGCGACTCATGGCCGGAAGTGCGGCAGTATTGGCACAGGGGAGCCTCGTTGGCCATGGAACCAGGGTTGGTTTCAGTGACGGTCTCGCCGTAGGCAGTGGCGCGTGTCTCGTCTTGGATGGGCGCCACTTGAACATCGGAGGTGACGCGGGCTGAACCCATCGACGGTGCCTGGGAAGAAATCGGTGTCAGTGGTTGCGAAGGGCCTCAATGTACGAAGGGCTCATGGAAAAAGTCGGTACCTCTTGCGCGACCGATTCCTGTGTCCCAGCTGGCTCGCGTCCGGGGAAGCCGGAGTCGGTCTCCATTGTCTGCGAGAAAACAATGTTAGCAAGCAATTAAATTCCGACGCATTACACTCAGAACGGACCGATGACGATGCCTTGTGCGGCTAATCGTGATGTTGATGGAAGAAGGAGGGGGATTTTGATGCAGAATCGAGCGTTTGAAGTCGGCCGAAAGTTTCCAAGGCCTTGTATTCCACTGCTCTTGCTTTGAGCAGAGCCAAGCGGTGACCTGGCCTCGTTTGGCAGAATGCAATTATCGGACGGAAGGCCAACTGCCAGGGCAGCTGAAAGGGGGCAGGCTTGGACTAGAGGAACTTCAGCCTTGCTTAATCACCGACTCAAGATGTAAGCGTCAACAGTCTTTAGTAAGTAAGGTTCCATCGGTCTTGCCATTAGGGTAGGCTACTTGGGGGCTTAGTTGCGTGGCAGGCGACTCGAAGGTTAGCCGCCCCTCTCTCACTTGTTGCCGTTGCTGTGGTCGAGTCCAGTTCAGCAGTCGTACACCGCACGACAAGGAGGCAAGGAGTTGCCGTTGTTACAGGCGCTGCCAACGAGGAACAAAGGAGCAACACAACATAGGGCAAATGGTCAAGTTAGAATAGGAGGAGCGCCGAGCGAGTCAACACAACTGCTGATTCAAGTTGTCTATCAGAACAGCTGAACTAAAGCCGAGTGGCGGTTCCGGCGCCGGACCCCCTTAGGTTACCAAAGATCGAGTCCTCGTCTCTCAGACCAGTTGTTTCCTCAATCCGACACCACCCTATCGGCATCAAGCACGCCGCTAGCCCTCATGTCCAAGATTCCCTGCACTATCTTTCTATAGAACAACGGATCCGACGGGAGCTGGTCATCGTAGTACCGCCGAGGATCAAAGTCCCGGGGGCGCAACGCGCGCTTAAACATCGGATCGTTGTCCGGAGCTTTAGCGACCGCCTTTGTAAAGGCGTTGCTCTACGGCCAACGGTAGATGGCGTTGAGGTCGGGAAGAAGGCCGAGCTCGGCGGCGATGGCGAGGACGTCGTAGAACCGCCACTTGGTGCTGTCCACCTGAGGCTTGTTGCCGCGTCTCGCCAGGACAGTGTCGAGAAGCTATGCGATGTCATCCTTGTTGTCGACCGACACGGTTTCAACCTCCGGGCACCCGTCGAAGCGATGGTCGGTCCGGTTGCAGGCAACGCACGCTTCCATCGAGCCAAAGCGCTGGCCGGGAACAGCGCAGTCTTGTGCTCCGTGTCCGAGGACAAGGCAGTGTTGGTATAACATCATACCGTTGCTCTCGGTTTCCATGTCGGAGCCGTCGACCTGAGGCTCGTTGCGCCCTTGGGCGGCTATGGCAGCCTCTCTAGCCCTTGCGACCGCCTCTCGTACCTCCCGAAGATGGTTGTCTGAGACCTCTTGATCCAGGGGATGGATGCGAAGCTTGATTGGCATGCCCTCGTACGGTTTGAAGAGCTTGCAGAGAGTGTTTGCGAAGGCGGCGACCGAGGCTTCGTCTACGGCGAGATTGAAGAGGAACGAGGGGACTCCCGGCTTGGGATCAGGGTGGGAGCAGAAAAAGTTGACTTTCTCGTCCGGCGTCTCGAGAAGGAAGGGGTCCGAGCCGCGATCCTCAAAGATTACGTTATCGACATCGACGTAAGCCAGTTGGCCCTTGAACTTTGTCGGATCGACAGGGAGCCGGTTGGGGTCAGCTCGCAGCTCTGTGGCCTCGGCGTGGGTCGTCGCGATCCGCGGTGGCGGGCTCTGCTGGGCGCGGAGCTAGTTGTCGACGACTTTATCGAGGCGGCGCTTCTTGCTTGGCCGTTCTTCGTCGGAGGCGGCTGAGTGTGGGTTGGGGTTGTCCCCAGGGCCCAGCTTGGAAACCATCGAGGTCTGGAGAAGACAATGTTAGATATTTGATCATATTTTTCCAAAGATATTGCAGGGAATGTAGCACCTTAATCCAGGATCACTGCTGTCACCTGTGACCGTGATGCTAGCTTTGGAAGGTGCTCAAGGGGAGAAAATTGAATGAGAAGTGGGAAGTTTAGGCAGGGCAGTTTCTCCGGAGGAAAGGGCCGTTGAGGAGACAGCTCTGGCAGCCTGCTACACTGGCACCTCAGCTGACCAGGAAAGAAATTTTCGTGTGAGGTTCCAGTCTTTAGATCGGATGAAATCTAGGTAACGTTGAAATGCCACAAACTGAGTCCGATTTGTGAGAAAGTCCGACATCACAGGCCGCCGAATTTCCGACTTCACTCGGAGCCCTCCACCCAATTCTTTCGAGTTCTTTCCTAAGTTCTAACTCAACTCGACCAGCATTCTCCATCGATGACTGATCTCGGAACATAACGTACCTGGTAATTAACTACCGGTATACTGAATCACCCGGGGCCATTTGTCTGGGACTGCTGCTAACATGAAACGATTCCTCGCACAGCGCCACGGTTTTGATGGCTTCCAACACCCCTTCTCGCGGCCAAAACCGCTCCGTCACCGCACCTTTGGCTGCAGCCTCGAGCACCGAGTTCACCAACCCGCCTGAAGTCAATGTCGAACACTGTGCATCTAGCCTCACTGGAAACGGTCCCTCTGATGCCAACAACATCTCCGGATCTGGCTTGTCTGCGCCTGCGCGGGCTGCGATCCAACCTCAATCGAGCACTTCCCGCCCCAATGACTCGCGGAGCAAGAAACGCAAAATGATTGACGACGCGTATTACGAGGTTCTCATGCAACGATCGAACTTCGAGCTTCGCGCCACGTACGACGCCGTTGAGGCTGCCGGCTGGCGACCCAGCACCCATCATCCGGACCGGAATGGGGCCAGCAGGCTGCAGTCAATTGACCCTCGAGCCGTGATCCAGCAGTACCGCAAGGCCGGCCCCAGCGTCCTCGAGACTCCAGACGGAAGGGTCAACTGGTGCGTTCCCGACCCGACCCGCGCAGTAGCCACTGCCTACTGCGGCAAGATCCTCGCCGACCGTCCCTCAGCCGAGGCACTGGTCAAAACCATGTTGGATGCCTGCGACACCTATGGCGGCCAGTACGTCAACTTCCGTTTCGAGGTCGTTACTCCACGCGTCAGCAAGCGGCATCGCCAGCAAGTGGCCAAGTGGGGGGAGGAGGCGGAGGCACGAAAGGTTGCTGCCCGCAACGAGGCGAGTGACGCTGGGGCACCCAGTCCAGCCGGGCAGACATTCTCGGGAAACCATCACTACCTGGCTAGCGGAGTCGAGCCAGAAACGCACGACGATGGCCTCACCATTAAGCGGGAGGACTAAATGGTTCCGTTCCATGTTATCTTAGTTTGCTTCCTTGATCTCCCTTTGACTCAGAGAAAGGAGCCGAGGTGTCTCACCACCGGATCGTCCTCTGCAACCCCGCGCTCTCTTGTTCGTGCTTCCACCCCAGTTTGCTCCTCCACCTCGATGGTCTGCGATGCGATCTTGCCAGTAAGCAGGGCGTCCTAAAGTCCTTAACGGTGCGAGAAACTCAGGAGAAGCTGCACAAGCCGCCGCCGGATCCGGGGATTGCGGCAGCGGCAGCCACCACATGTAACGGCAACCCAACACCCAGACCAGACGAGCATACCTTACATGCACCAGTGGTCGTTCTGGTCGCTGCTTTCCCAGACGAGTTGGCAGAGCCGCAGCATCTCCTTGAGAAGACACTCAGCGTCGTCAAAAGCAGACTCGCGCTCGTAGGCCGAAAGACGTCGATCCGCAGCCAGATGGAAAGCAGCAAGTGGTAAATCGGCAGAATCACCAGGGCCCCCTGCCCCTGAATGTCACCAATCCCCTTGAAAAGTTGACGCAGCACATCCAGTGCGTCCCCTCTGCTCTCCAGGGCCCGACAGAGCTCCCAACGGCGAGCTAGGGCAGCTACGAGACACTCAGGGGCCGCTTCAGGGTCCATTCGTCCCTCTGTGTCCTGCAGAAACGCGAGTGTACTGTGAAACAGCCCCTCAACATACGAGTGGGCGTCCTGAACGGGCGTGAAGAGAAGAGAGCTGCCGGCTAGCAGTCCGACACCAGGATATCCGCAGGCCCCGCTTCAAGAAACGTGTCGTTGACCATGGCGCGCAGCTGGCCATACACCGACGCGAGGGATGACCGCAGCCGTCTGGTGGGATTGGTATGGGGTAACTCGGGCCGGGAGTGACATGTTGCTTCCGGGCCGGGCCTCGGAATCCTGCAAGACTCCCGTGGCAGACCGCACATGTTGAAGGGCTTCTGCAAACTGACCCCTCAAGCTCGCCAGGTCGACGAACAGCAGGGACGCCGTCAGAACGCAGCACGTGGCCTCGACCGAGGGGGTCTGCGTGGCCAACTGTCCGATAGCGTGGTTGCATTGCTGCAGGACGAACTGCTCTTGGCTAGACCCGAGTCGTCCCCCGCTCTCAAAAGCCTCGTACGAAGTGCCCAGGGCCATGACAAGGTGCCGGACCGCCGGGTAGTGGAGAGCGGCCTGCATGACCTCCGCCGCAAGAAGGACGCGTGGAAGTTCCCGGCCACTTGGATGCGTGCCACTGGAAGTAGAAGAAGTTTCTCCGCCCGGCTTGCGACGCGAGGAGGATACCCGCAGACATGGCCGGGGCCGTCGGCCCGAGCGGTGGCGGGTTGTTGGGCAGATAGCCCTCGCATACGCGGCCGGAGCCGATGCAGCGCCGGCAGCGTGGTCTCGCCTCGTCGCATTTCAGCTTGCGTTTTCTGCGGGCAGGTGTGGGTGAGCCATTGTCTCGGCCATCCCGCTATTGACCCGGACTATTACTCACTTGCATGTCAGGCATCCCGTCCTCGCCTTGTTGTGGAACTGGACGTGGCGGCCTTTGTTTAAGGTACCTTCATCTTTGGAGCCGCCAGGCTGCCAGTGAAGGCTATTGTTTCAGTTGGACTCAGTCTTGGTTAATGGAGACACTGAGACAAAGATTCCAGGTTAGAGAAGATCTTACCAGACGAGTTTCGGAAGGATAACGGAACTTTATTTGCGGGAGAGACTGTAGGATTGCGGCGCAGTCCTGATCCCGAACGGCGTCTGAATAGCGACAGGGGTATGAGAACGCGTCTTGGGCTTTCATCCGGACCACGGCCCTGAAGAATGGAATTATCAACGGCATGCCGAATCAAACAGCTTTCCGAGTAATCTCGGGTTATTGAGTCTGTGCTGAATAGAGGTCTGAATAGAAGATTCCGCGTGGAATTCCACCTCCAATGGCGGTGTCAAGCTGTTCTAGAAACTATTGCATTGCTCCCGTGGTTACATGGCTTACATGCAGGAAACCACGCAGTGAAGGGGGACTCTTCAGAGTTCGAGCTCTCGAGCAGTATAAGAGGCGTTCAAGTCACTGAACGAGACTCTCCAGCCTTTGACAACTCAGGCCAAGAGTCCACGATTGAGCCCGAAGTCAAACCGGAACAATGGTGTCTCGCAAGGTCCTCTGCTTTGCCGGTCTGTTGGCCGGAGTCGATGGCGCAGTCACCCGGCGAAGTGACAATATTGAGGACCGTCAGACCGTCACGTCCTTGCTCAACCCCGGAGTCACACTGTCGTTCAAGCAGGTGAGCACTTCTGTCACCCAGACTCTTCATGAAAACCAGCTGACCAGACAGACACACATCTGCGAGACCACCCCTGGCGTCAACGCCTACAGCGGCTATGTGAACATCCCGGCCAACCCGGCCGAGGGACGGCCCTACGACAGCCACTCCTTCTTCTGGTTCTTCGAGGCTCGCAACAACTCGGCCAACGCGCCCCTGGCCCTGTGGCTTCAGGGCGGCCCCGGCGTTCCATCCATCGCCTCTGCCTTGGGCGAGACGGGCCCCTGTTTTGTGACGCACAACTCGCGGGACACGGCTCTCAACCCGTGGTCGTGGAACAACGAGGTCAACATGCTCTACCTCGACCAGCCCGTCCAGACCGGCTTCTCGTACGACACGCTCATCAACGGCACCGTCGACTTGACCACGATACCGTACCTTGTGACGCCTCTGTCCCCGTCGTCGCCGCCTCCCCAGACCAACTCGACCTTCCTCCGTGGCGTCTTTTCTTCGCAGAACCCGCAGTGGACAGCAAACACGACTGCCAACGCAGCGCGTGCCGCCTGGAGCGCTGTGCAAGCAGTGCTACAGCAGTACGTCCGATTCCCAGCTAACTGCCCTGCTCACTGAAGAGAATGCTGACTCAGGTGTCCACCTCAGGTATCCCCAGTACAAGCCCAAGAACAACAAGTTCAGCATCTGGGGCGAGTCGTACGGCGGACACTATGTGCCCACATTCGCCAAGTACTTCATGGAGCAGTCGCAGAAGATCGCAGCCGGCACCCTCTCCAATGCCGTCCCCCTGTGGGTCGACACGGTGGGCATCATCAGCGGCGCCATCGACGCTCTCACGCAGATCCAGTACTACCCGCGGATGGCCTACAACAACACGTACGGCGTCCAGGTCATCAACCAGACAGAGTACAACGCGGCCATGGCCGCCTTCCCGGAGTGCCAAAGCCGGATCCAAAACTGCCGGTCCCTCGCCGCCGCCCAGGACCCCGACCAGTTGGGCAACGTCGCCGCGGTCAACCAGGCGTGCCTCGACGCCTACAACTACTGCTATGCAAACATGCAGGCCTCTGTCCAGAACCGCGGGGTGAGTGTGCCTTTGCCATGATTGCCGGTGTCTCCCGCTGACCAGAACAGAGGAACGTCTACGACATCACCTCGATGATGCCCGACTCTTTCCCCCCGAGATATGCCGGCGGCTATCTCAACTCCAAGGCAATCCAGAATGAGCTGGGCGTCCCGCTCAACCTGACGGCCATCTCGATGGGCGTGTACACCGGTGCGTCCCGGCCAACGCTCTCTGCAAAGGAGCTTCCCAGCTAACAGTCAGCAGCATTCATGTTGAGGACGGGCGACTTTGTCTCCAACAACAACCTGCCCTACCTCGGCTGGCTGCTGGACCAGGGGGTCAAGGTGGCCCTGATCAACGGTGACCGCGACTACCAGTGCAACTGTAAGTTGGCATCTCATCACTCACCTGTCGTGTTTCAGATGATGTCTGACGCATAAACATCAAGGGTACGGAGGAGAGGCGATAAGCTTGGCGATCCAGGCCCAGGTCAGCAACCAGTTCCGCAGCGCCGGATACGCCCAGATCCAGACCAACAGCTCGTACGTCGGGGGATTCGTCCGGCAGTACGGCAACCTGTCCTTCTCGCGTGTCTTTCAGGCTGGACACGAGGGTGAGTTTCCACCACACATTCCTCCATTTTTGTTTGTGGTGATGCTGACATGCACCGTGCCAGGCCCCTGGTACCAGCCCGAGACCTTCTACCAGATCTTCAAGCGCGTCACGTTCAACAAGGACGTGGCCACAGGCACGGTGTCGACGGCCGGGCCCGGGGGATCCTCGTACTCGACGACCGGGCCCAGCGACGTCTCCAACGTGGCCAACGCGGTCCCCGTGCAGCCCGTGAGCGAGTGCTACCTGTGGGCCATCTTCCTGACCTGCACGCCCGCCCAGACCCAGATGCTGCGGAACGGGACGGCGATTGTGCGGGACTACATCATGATTGGGTATCGGAGTGACGACGGGACTGAGCATTACTATTAGCAGGGTTCAGGGCATGAGGTAGTGGGTTAAGGAGTTGGAAGGGGGCGGACATGACATGGCTGGGCATATATGCTTTTACCCCTGAGTCCAAAAACACACCATGTTTACGCCCCTGAGCTGGGCTTGGTCAAGAGAGAGATGGGAAACAGATCGAAATAAGAAAGTTGCCACCGCTGATTCTACGAGCACCCTCTGTCATGTTCGGGATTCGTTTCGTGCTCCGTCTCGTGCCCTTTGCCGTCGTCCTTATTAATGTCATTCCACCACGCGGCAAATTGCCGTATGCCAGTACAACATTGCCTTCCCGAAATGGCACCGTTGACCGCGAAACGCATGACAAGCGGACGCGGGCAGATTCAGGGGCCGAGCGGCACCTATCAGAGTCTGCGATCGGCGACACCGGCGATGCTGTGCCGAGGTCCACGGATTCCACAGCGTCGGTCTTCAGGGACGATCCACCGATTCCGAACTCCGACTCAACGCTCACCTGGCCAGAAATGGGAATTTCCAGGTTTTGCATCGCGCTCCAGCGGAGCCCGATCCGCGAACATGATGAGGGCGTGAGTCCACCCACCAGGGGTAGGGTGCGGGCCGCAAAATGAAACGGCTTTGGTGGGTAAGGAGATATAAAATGATTCCCGTCCCCGTTGCCGGACGCCTCGTATGTCATGAGAGCAGCTTCAATCGCTTTTGGTGCTCTCATTGACAATGGCAGACACAACAGAAACAACAGAGATCCCTTCGCCACCAGGCTGGCCCCTGGTGGGAAATGCCTTTGACATCGACAAGGAGCTTCCTCTGCATACGTTCCAGCACTTTGCCGAGCAATATGGTACGTTGACAAAATCTACAGAAGGAGAGAGGCAGAGCCGCAGAGCTGACGAGAGCAGGAGAGATATACCGCCTGGAACTCCCTGCCGGGCCGTCGATCGTTGTGGTAAGTCGCCCTTACTTCACCCCTTACCCTTGGATCCGCTGACACCTCCCAGAGCTCGCAAGCGCTCGTCCACGAAGTCTGCGACGACAAGCGGTTCCACAAGCCGGTCAAGGCGGCCCTCGAGGAGATCCGCAACGGCGTGCACGACGGCCTCTTCACGGCGCGCGGCGAGGAGCCCAACTGGGGCATCGCGCACCGCGTCCTGATGCCCGCCTTTGGACCGGCCTCGATCCAGGGCATGTTCGACGAGATGCACGAGATCGCGTCGCAGCTGGCTCTCAAGTGGGCGCGTCACGGCGACGACGCGCCCATCATGGTGACGGACGACTTCACACGACTGACCCTCGACACGCTCGCCCTCTGCACCATGAACTTCCGCTTCAACTCGTACTACCACGACGAGCTGCACCCCTTCATCGCCGCCATGGGCGACTTCCTGACCGAGTCTGGCGCGCGCGCCATGCGCCCCGCCGTCACGTCCGTCTTCTACCAGCAGGCAAACCGCAAGTACTGGGCCGACATCGAGGTGCTGCGCCAGACGGCCCAGGGCGTGCTCGACACCCGGCGGAAGCATCCGACCGGCCGCCGGGACCTGCTCTCGGCCATGTTGGAGGGTGTCGACCCCAAGACTGGCCAGAAGCTGAGCGACTCGTCCATCATCGACAACCTCATCACCTTCCTGATTGCCGGCCACGAGACGACGTCGGGGCTGCTGAGCTTTGCGTTCTACCTGCTCATCAAGCACCCCGAGGCGTACCGCAGGGCCCAGGGGGAGGTTGACAGCGTCATCGGCAAGGGGCCGATTAAGGTGGAGCACATGAAGAAGGTACTTAAAGACACCGTCCTTACTTAGAGCCAGGGGCAACATGAAGCTAACACGAGCAGCTTCCCTACATCGCCGCCGTCCTCCGCGAAACACTCCGCCTCTGCCCGACCATCCCCATCATCGCGCGTGCCGCCAACGAGGACACGGTCATCGGCGGCAAGTACTTCATCCCCAAGGACCAGCGCATCGCCCTCCTCCTCGCCCAGTCGCACATGGACCCCGCGGTCTACGGCGAGACGGCCAAGCAGTTCGTGCCCGAGCGCATGCTCGACGATAACTTTGAGCGCCTCACCAAGGAATTCCCCGACTGTTGGAAGCCGTTCGGGACGGGCGTCCGCGCGTGCATCGGCCGCCCCTTCGCCTGGCAGGAGGCCGTCCTGGTCATGGCCATGCTGCTGCAGAACTTTGACTTTTTCCTCGACGACCCGGGCTACGAGCTCAAGTACAAGCAGACCCTGACCACCAAGCCCAAGGACTTTTACATGCGCGCCCGCCTCCGCGACGGGATGACGGCCACCGAGCTGGAGCACCGTCTTGCCGGCGGTGTTGCTACGAATGGGACAGTGAATTCCAAGGCAAAGGCTCCTGCTCCCTCGTCCAAGCCGCGAGCCGAGGCCAAGCCCATGAGCATCTTCTACGGCTCCAACACGGGCACCTGCGAGAGTCTCGCCCAGCGCCTCGCCACTAACGCAGCCTCCCACGGTTTCGCAGCAACAGTTGTTGAGCCGATGGACACAGCAACAGACAAGCTGCCGACCGACCGGCCGGTAATCCTCATCACAGCTTCCTTCGAGGGTCAACCCCCGGACAACGCGGCCCAGTTCTGCGCCTGGCTGAAGGGCCTCTCGGGCGACGAGTTGCGCGGCGTGTCCTACGCCGTCTTTGGCTGCGGCCATCACGACTGGAACCAGACCTTCCACCGCGTGCCGAAACTCGTCGATGCCGCGCTGCAAGACCGCGGGGCTTCTCGAGTCTGCGCTATGGGCCTGACCGACGTGGCCGACGGGGACATGTTTACCGACTTTGAGCAGTGGGAAGACGACGTGTTCTGGCCGGCCATCGAGGCCAAGTACGGGACGACGCGGGTTGAGACCGAGGATGCCTCAGACAGCTTGGACGTTCAGTTCTCGAGCCCCCGGTCTTCGACGCTGCGGCAGGATGTCAAGGAGGCGACGGTCGTGGAGGAGAAGGTGCTCACGGCGCCGGGGGCTCCGCCCAAGAAGCACATCGAGATCCAGCTGCCGGAGGGCATGAGCTACAAGGTGGGCGACTACCTCGCCGTGCTGCCGGTCAACTCCAGGGCGAGCATCAGCCGTGTCATGCGGCAGTTCCAGCTGTCGTGGGACTCGCACATCACCATTGCGTCGGATCGGTGGACGGCCTTGCCGACGGGCACCCCTGTTCCTGTCTACGACGTGCTGGGGTCGTATGTTGAGCTGTCACAGCCGGCCACCAAGAGGGTATGTCTCTTTCCCCCCTTTTCATGAGTTGACCTTGCTGACAATACCAGGGAATCCTGCGCCTCGCCGAAGCAGCCAAGGACGAGCCCACACAACAACGCCTCCTCAGCCTCGCCGGGGACTTGTACGCATCCGAAATCTCCCTCAAGCGAACCTCCATCCTCGACCTCCTCGAACAATTCCCCTCCGTCTCCCTCCCCTTCGGCACCTTCCTCTCCCTGCTCCCGCCGCTCCGCCCGCGCCAGTACTCCATCTCCTCCTCTCCGCTCACCACACCCACCCGCGCGACACTCACCTACACCCTCCTGTCCGCCCCCTCCCTGTTTAACCCGTCAACAACTTACATGGGCGTCGCAACCTCGTATCTCGCCTCCCTTTCCGCAGGCGACAAGCTGCTTGTCTCGGTCCGTGCATCGCACACCGCGTTCCGCCTGCCAGAGGACGATAAACTCGCCACGACACCCATCGTCTGCGTGGCGGCTGGGTCTGGGCTAGCACCCTTTAGGGGGTTTGTTCAGGAACGAGCCGCACTCATCACCCAAGGCAGGAAACTTGCCCCGGCCCTGCTGTTCTTTGGGTGCCGCGGCCGGGAGATGGATGATCTCTACCGCGACGAGTTCGATGCTTGGCAGGAGATGGGCGCTGTCGACGTCCGCAGGGCGTTTAGTCGCCAGACGGAGGAGGCCGAGTCCAAGGGGTGCAGGCATGTGCAGGACCGGGTGTGGCATGATCGGGAGGAGGTTAAGAAGCTCTGGGATGAAGGGGCAAGGGTGTATGTGTGTGGATCCAGGGTCGTTGGGGAGGGGGTGAAGTTGGCTATGGGAAGAGTTGTGCTCGGTGAGCGGGCGAGTGAGGACGAGGTGGCGGAGTGGTATGAGACGGTAAGGAATGAGCGGTATGCTACCGATGTGTTTGATTAGGGGATGAGATGTTGAATTGGCGATATACGAGGTTCTTGTTCTTATGTGTTTATTGGACCATGTATTTTGCTGGCTAGAATGGATTCAGGGGTTAGGCCGTTGTTGTCTAGATATCCATGCTGCTCTTGCCCACAATCCTACCGTAGTTTACTCGTCTATGCCCTGGCCTTGATAAGGTCCGCAGCCTGCCTCGAGTCAGTAACAAAGCCCTAGAAAAATGAGTGAGTGGACTCACCTTCTCCGCAACCGCATACACCGTCTGCTGCGTGTACGACCCCGGCAGGTCCGGCATCACGCTGGCGTCAACAACACTCAGCCCCTTGACGCCATACACCAGCAGCTTTTCGTCCACCACACCACCAAGCTCCTTGGGCATCATGGCCGCCGTGCCAATGGGGTGGAACGACGAAGGCACCATGACGCTCCGCAGCCACGCTTCAATGTCCTTGGGGGCCGTCACGTTGGCGCCAGGGGAAACCTCGACCGGGTCGAGGGTCTTCAGCCGCGTCTCGGTGAAGTACTTCCGAGTAAAAGGGGTAAACTCGAGCAGCACCTCGAGATCGGTCGGGTTGCTGAGCGCCCGGTAGTCGACCGTGGGCTCCGCGAAGAAGGGGTCCGCCCGGTTGATGTGGACGGTGCCACGGCTGACGGGGTGCAGATAGACGACAGAGCCCTCCTCGTAGCCGCCGCGCAGGAAGAAGTTGTACGTGGCCGAGTCCTTGCTGCGCATCGCCTTGGCCAGCGCCTTTTGCTGGGCTTTGTACCCGGCAACGACGGTCTTGTCGGTGCCGCTCGGGAGGTACGCCGCCGGGTCCTGGTTCTCATAACGAGCAGCGATATCCTTCCACGTCTTGGGGGCGATGATTTGCAGGGGCAGCCAGCTTCCGCAGTTGCCGGAGGCGATGGACATGGGACCGGTCCGGTTAGCGGCGAACTGGGCAGCTGCCTCGGCGATGAAGGTCTGGTTGGTCAGCATGTCGTAGAAGTCGGGGTGGAAGGGGAAGTTGGTGACTAAAGGACCCCTCCTGTCAGCAGCAGTTCATTCAGGATGAAACAGGTTCCCACTTACAGTTGAACGACGGCGCAACGGTAAACGGCTGGTCCTGGAAGTTGCTCCCCACGCCGGGAGCATCGACGACAAGCGGCACACCCGCCTCCTTGAGCAGCTGCCTAGGGCCGACACCGCTGGCCTGGAGGATCTGCGGCGTGTGGATGGAGCCGGCAGCCATAATGATCTCCTTCTTGGCCTTGACCGTCCGCGCCTGGCTCTGGTCCGTGGCGTTGGCCGGCACAAAGACGACGGCCGTCGCCTGCTTGCCCTGGAAGGCCACCTTGAGCACCCGCTGCCCGGTCAGGGTGTGGTAGTTGGACCGCGCAGCCTCGATGCCGTCCCAGTGACCGGGCCGAGCAAAGGAACGTAAAACCACACTGGGGTCGACAGAAGCCGGGTGCCAGTACGCGCCCGTCTCGCCGGCGCCCGAGTCACGGGGGTAGTTGACGCCGGGAATGTCTCCGAACGCAGCCATCTCCATTTCTGTTCGTGTCAGAAAGGTTCACCACGGGAGAAATAGGGATCTGCTCACTCAGGACCGGCCACGAGAAGCTCGGGAACGAGGCGTGCACGTTGGACGTGTTGCCCCAGTAGCTGGTGTCGTACTTGATATCGAACTGGCTGACCAGCTCAGGGCTGGGCGGGTGAAAGTGCCATGCCTAATCGAGCTATGTGTCAACCTTCAATGGACCTTGAGATATTGAGGGATGACGAGCTGGGGATGACTGACCTTGCGGAAGTGCGGCAGCAGGCCGTCCCAGCTCCAGTCTGACTTCTTGCCAAAGTAGGAGCCCCAGCGATCGTAGTCCTCACGCTGACCGCGCAGGACCTGCATCCCGTTGACGCCCGAGCTGCCGCCGAGGATCATGCCGCCAATGACGGCGATGCTGCGGTTGTTGAGGCCCGTCTGGGGAGCAGAGCTGATGTTGAAGGTGAGAGTCGGATCGATCAGCCCCCAGAAGCCGCCGGACACCGTCGTCACGGAGCTAGTGTTTTCTGTTGATGTTCAGTCACATTGAACATGTCCTGAAGTCAGGGGCGAGTGATGCTCACGGAAGACACCTCGCTCAAGGACCAGGACCGTATCTGGAGAGAGTCAGTGACATTAGGTACCGAACCTTACAGCCCCTGAATGTCAACTTACACTTTCCGTTCTCGGTGAGCCGGTCTGCCACAGTCAGGCCGGATGTGCCACCTCCGACAATTACATAGTCGTATTCCGGCAGGAGGTCGTCCCGAAAGACGAGGGTCGAGTGCGTAATGGAACGAGCGACCGGGCTGCCCTCGGCTGCGCCCAGAAGGTGCAGCAGACCGACGGCGGCGAGAGACAGCTTTGAGAGCGCCATTGTCCTTGACCAAGCGGTAACCGTAGGGTGAAGAGGAAAGGGGGAGGACGAAGAGGACTGGAGACAAGCCGGGAGAACCGGGCTATAAATGGATGACCCCGTAGTCGGGCCCCATCTCCTCGTCGAGTCCTTGTTTGCGTTGTTGGCCAAGACTGCGCGAGGGAATATTCCTAACGTGTTCTGGAAGGAATGGCGTCCAGCATGCCATTTCTGCTGGGGGCAGCGAGTTAGCTGCGTGACGCGAGCTCGGCTCCCGGATCAAGCTGCAGGAGAATGGCACCCTCATCACCCCCTGGTTCCAACGTGTGGGGGCAGTGAGGTCCTCCGGGTTACATTCATGGCTAACTCCAGGTCAGTCTGAATACACAGTATGCCCTCAGGGAATGTCCGCACCGCTGCTGCAGTATCCGTACCCATCTTCGTCCCGTGGGCGTGGATCAACAGCATTGGCTGCTCTATGTGTCGTGGGTAGACGATCCGTTCGAGAAGACTGCAACCTCTGCGTCGCCGTCGGCCAAAAGGCGAGTTCTGCCCAATAGGGAACGGAGCCGCAACCCCTGAACTTGTGGAACGAGCTGCATGGCCCGGGATCTCCTCAGCGGTTGTAAGCTGGCCCTTGCAGGGCAAGTCAGCAAACCGGGAACTTCTGGAAGCCCATATTATGATCAATATGACGGCCCAAGGAGTCGGGAAAGAACCCAAGCCGCACTTGTGCGAAACCGAGAGCAACAGGGGCTGGTTACAACAGTCAGGCATGGACAAGAACAGTAATTGAGGCACCTTACTTGACAAGGACACACAAGCCAGCGAGAACCTTCTTTGTCATGTTTACATTTACCTTATGCCTGTCAACCAATACCATTTTTGCTCGTATGAGAGAGAAGACTGGAAAGTAAGATAGAAGTGGAAACATGTATATATCGGTTATTATCATTCTGAAATCTTCACGCTCAGGCTTGGTTTCAGCGTCGCAAAAGGCAGGTGGTATTGCTAACACAACCTGGTAGAAGGAGACATCAGGTAGCATTGTGTTTCTTCGGCACAACCACATGGTCTCTGAGGCTTGTGAGCCTCGAGCCACCACCCTCGGATACTATGTTCCGATCAATACAGCTTCCCTCCCTTTACTCACCTCGAGTTCCCTCAACAATTTGAGTCTCTGTCCCTAACCTGCCGCGGCAAAAGCCTACACCACAGCCACATCCAGTTTTACACGGGGGATCCAACATCACCTACGCTGTTTACAGGTCTCGCAGCCGGTGCAATCGACGGACATTCTAAGCAGGTGCTGCAGGCTGGTCCGCTGTTCCACTCGTGGCAGGTGGTGCTGCAGCAGCCGTGGTTTTCTCTCCGGACATGCGTTGGTGCTCACGGTGCCTCCTTTGCGTCAAGTTAGGTCAGTCACTGTTCTCGACTTCAGGGATGGGGTTGGCTGACTGAAAGAGCTTGAATCTTCTGCCCCCGGTCTCGGACTTCCCATACTCGACAGTCCAGTAGATCCCCTGTCCTCAGTTAGCCCTTCTTCTTCCAGAGCTTCATTAGGTACCTCCTAAGGCGTGAACTCACCAGTATGCCGCTGAAAATGTACAGCATCATGGCAATAAAGGAGAAGGCGAGGACAGTCCGCCAGGCCGAGCAGCCAGTTCCGCGAACATTGCCGCCAGGGGGAATCCTCCGGTACCAGCGGCCCCAGTAGAACCCCCAGTATCCCGTGAACCATCTTGACCGGCAAGTGCGAGTGTGAGTGAGCTGTGGGAAGTCAGTCTTGGTGTTCATCCTCGCTACCCCTGGGAGGACTCGCCGTTTCCAGGAGGCAAAACACGATCAACCAAGCAATGGCGAACAAGAAGTCGAGTGGCCATGCCCAAAAAGAGTAGGCAAACGGCGCCACAAAGATGATGGCGGCTATGATGGTCAGGGCAGCGATGACAGCCGCGTACACCAGCCTCCCATTCGCGCTGGCGCCGGCGTCGTGAACGAGGTGGAACAAGTAGCCCAGGAGACCTAGCACGATGGCGCCGCTGGCCAGCTGGCCAAGGCGGAGGAGGACGAGCAAGACCCGAGATACGACCGCCATGTTGTGATGTAACTAGTTAGATGTCGTGTTGCAGGCCCTGGGGGAAGAGGCGAGAGTCGAGAGGAAGCCGTAGAACATCTGCTAGCAGGTTCACAACTCTAGCATGCCTGCCATGCCGGGAAGCTAATCCGTCCTTGCGTCATTCAACTGAAATTGTGACGAACACGGGTCTAGGTATGTGTTAACGTCCAAGATCGGACGAAGACGTCAAAGACCAACCCAATGGCATCAATCACTTGCTAGTCGCTTCCTTCCCCTCCTCTCCTACTTGGGCCTGGCACCACCTCGACAAACGAGCTGCAGACCTAGAAATGAAATAAGAAGGCCGGGACAACTTGGAGAGGAACCCGCAGCTCATTTCTTAATGACAGTCAACACTTCAAAAATGACATCCCTGGAAGCATGTCATATTAACCCGCTTGCCTCTCATTACCCCCCAGGCGAACCCCTAAATCTCATACCGATCGCTCTCATGCTGCACCGGCCGGTACACAAAATAATCAAAGCTCGCCTCAGCAGCCGTGCCGTTCAAATCCGACGCCGCGACACCCACAAACGCGCCCGTGAAGCTCCCATGCTGCTGGTGGCCGCCACACTCGTCCGAGACGATGCTGGCATCGAACACAGGACCGACCTTCTTCAGCTCCTCGTTCTCGAGCGCATAATAGAACTGCAGCTCCTTGCCCCTGACGCTCACCGCCAGCCGGACCTTGCCCTCATTCGGGATCTGCACCGCCTCGGGGAAGGGGAAGCGCAATCCGCCGAGCGGCCACGACGCCTCGGACGCCATGATCAACAGCTCGCGCTGGCCGTCCGAGTGCGCCGTCACCGTCAAATAGAAGAAGTTGTACCGGCAGTAGTACGCCGTCAACCCCGCAAACTGGCGCTCATCCGACGGCTTGAAATCAATAACCGTCTCGGCATCATACGAGAAGTGCGTCTGCCGTCTTGCGACGAGGGCCTGCTCAAACCACGACCCGACACTCTCGCGGCCGATGAGCGTCAGCTTCTTATCCTCAACCCTGAAAATGCGCTCCGGCTCGGGCGTGCGCAGCCACTGAAAGTCCCTGTGCAGCCCGCCCTCAAACGTGTACCGCTGCTCGGCCCAGTACGGCTCGTCGTTGCGCGCGGCGGGCAGGTCCACGAAGAGGCTCGGCACGGGCCCGTTCTTGACGTACAGCCAGTCGTCGTCGCCCCAGTACGCCTCCTGGATGGCCGTCTCACGGCCGAGGACGCAGCGGCGGAACTGCGTGATGGGCCGGCCGGTCAGGTGGACGAGGTAGGTCTTGCCGTCGGGGGTGTCGACAATGTCGCCGTGGCCGGCGCGCTGGAGGGCGGCGTGCGGGTGGTCCTTGGACGAGAGGATGTGCTTCTGAGGGTGTGTCTCGTAAGGACCCCAGACGCTCCGCGATCGGGCAAAGGTGACGGCGTGCTCGTACCCCGTGCCGCCCTCGGCCGTCAGCAGGTAGTACCACCCGTTGCGCTTGTACAGGTGAGGTCCCTCGACCAGCCCCAGGTCGGTTCCCGGGTAGATGTTCTTGCGCGGGCCGACGAGCTTCCCGGCCTTGGGGTCGAACTCCTGCAGGGCGATGCCGGCAAACAGCTGGGGCCGCCGGCGGTGGTCCCAGAGCATGTTGACGTACCACTTGCGCCCGTCGTCGTCGTGGAACAGCGAGGGGTCGAAGCCGGACGAGTTGATGTAGAAGGGGTCGGACCAGGGCCCCTCGATGGCCGGCGCGCTGACAATGTAGTTGTGCGTGTCCTTGAACGAGCCGTCCTTGCGCTTGACGTCGGTGTAGACAAGCCAGAACTTTTCGCCGTCGTGCGTCAGGCACGGCGCCCACACGCCGCAGCTGTCCGGGTCGCCGCGCATGTCCAGCTGGCTCTTGCGGTTCAGGGGGCGAGCCACCAGCTCCCAGTTGGCGAGGTCACGGGAGTGATGGATCTGGACGCCGGGGAACCACTCAAAGGTCGAGGTCGCGATGTAGTAGTCGTCCCCGACCCGGAGGATGGACGGGTCGGGGTTGAAGCCAGGAAGGATGGGGTTGCGGACTGGCGGCATCTTGTCTGTGTCTTCCTGTTCTCCTTGGATGATGAGTTGAGACTCCAAAGACTTCAAAGACCTTCAAGCCGGACTCAACTCTTATGTACGTCTCGCTGAAGAGGGGATCCTGAGTCCAAGACCACAGCTCCACCCCGCATTTAGCCGCCATGCGGATGTCGTGAACTCAGCCCGGGCGGGGTCCGGAGATGGGCCGGCGATTGACCGGTTGGCGCGGTTGTGGAGGCGAGAGCCAAGAACAACAACAGGAGTCGATTGCATGGGAGTCCTGCGAGACAACCCCCCCCCCCCCCCCTTTGCCTCTTGGAGTCGTGACGACTGCAACGCCAATGTCTCGCTCGTCAATGTCCCTGCGGCTGAGTCTAGAAGGTGTGCGGCGTGGTGACACAATGATTTTGCCTAGATCTGGTAGAACGATCTGGAGAAGGTCTGTGGGCACCCGCGTTCCCGACGAGTCGCCTCTGGTACCTCCAGCATGAATTCCTAACCAGATTCTCTATCACTGCTCTATGCCCTTTTCTATAACCAAAACGGCAAGGGTATCCAAAAGAGCACCTCCCAGGAAGGCGGTGCAAGTCGTGCTGTACATGCTGTCAGGTGTATGTGATACAGACTCCGTGCCAATATTCGCCGATGAAATGCTCAGATATGTCCGAAAGGACCGCGGAGAAGCGGCCAACCGCAAGAACCAGGTCAAAACAACGCTGCAACAGCAAGCAACGCGCTGAGCACGGCCAGTCCACCTTGTGGAACCGATCGGAAAGCCGATGAGCCCGCTGTGGGCTTGATGCCTGTGGCCTGCCGGCCGAGGTACCACGCGCCAATGTCGGTGAGGCTGCCGTTGGCGCTGAGCATGGCGGCGTTGGGCCCGACGTTGGACACGTCGCTGCGGAAGGCGCCAAAGTACGAGTAGCGCTCAACGAAGTCGAGGCGGTCAAAGTACTCGGCCGACGTGTTGAAGAAGGCCTGCGTGGTCGCCAGGTCCTGGTTGGCAAGGTTGTACTCGGTGATCCACATGGTCTTGTTGGGGAAGCTGCTTGGTGTAAGCAAGAGAAGCGAGAAAGGAGACCTCAAGGTACTCACGCAGCTGAGTACTCCCCCATGTGGCTCGCCAGCCCTTCGAAGTTGCCGTACCAATGGATCGTGACAAAGTCGTAGGTGCAGTTCCGCGTCGTGCCATTGGTGCTGATGAGCTTGGAGCACTCGCTCAAAAAGTTCCGCAGCCACGGCAGCCCGCTGGTTCCTCCGGTGCACGCCGGCAGGCCAACTCGGACGCCCATCTCCTGCAGAGGGATCAGGTTGTTGACCCAGATGCGGGCCGCGGTGGCCGGCTCGATGTTGCTGCCTCCATAGGCATACGGGCCGTCGGGCTCGTTGAACGAGAGGACGTTGGTGATGTTGATGCCCTTGTCCTTGATCAGGCTCTTGACGGACGACAAGAAGGATGCGTCAGCCACGCTGGACGGCGCACCCCACAGCATGGGCACAAACTCGAACTCGGACTGGGGCACATCGGCGTAGGTAGACTCGGGCTGGGGCTTGTAGTTGTAGTACCACGTCAGATCTGACGGCTTCGAGACCCAGATGCGGTCGTCTGCGCGGGTGGTTGTGTTCGGCGTGAAGACGAGGCCGCGCTTTGAGGATGCGGCAGCGGCGACGGGAAGGATGAACGAGGGGACCGCCAGGAGGGCGGCAAAGCCCGTGGGATACCGCATGCTGATCAGACGGAGTGTCGTCTCGAGTCAGCCGGTCGAAATTCCACGCCGGAACCTGCTTCGTTCCAGTCGTCTGGAGATTCGGAGACCGGCACGATCGGGACAGTCGGTCGATTCCTGGGTCCGGTCCGGGTTCTGGTCCTTTTCGCTGCGCCGACTTGACAGAAAACGAGCGACTTGCCGGCGAGCCAACCTGGAAATGTCAAGAGAAACGAATGTAAGGAGGAAACATGGTCGTTTTGAGCTGTGCTCCCACCAGGGGAAACATGTTGGTTTTCTCGCCTCGAACGAGCTGAAAAGTCGAGGCCGAGCCCACTCTCAGCCCAGAACCAAGCCTTCCAAATCTTGGATGGAGTGCAGCTGCATCGGTGATTGCCGCTTCGGGTTTAGCGGTCGATAGAGCGAGGCCCAGAAGCAGCGCCAAGCAGGGCCCAAGGGCGCCATCCAATCGACACGTCTCAGGGCCCAGGGGCAAGCTGCGAACACGATGTTCGGATGCTCGGAGTGGTGGGATTGCGCCGCCCTCTTGTTCTGCAGATTCGCATGCTGCACAAACGAGTTTGGCGGTGGTAATAAAGGAACGATCTTCGAGGAGCGGCCATCTACGAAGGGATGCCGATTGTTGGAAGCAATTATTGGCTTTGTCCAGCGCCACATCAATGGCTTGAGCCTGGTCCTCAAACGCCATGTGAATTGAGCAAGGAACAGGCCGACACGGTCAGCCCTACGGAGTACGGAGTACGGAGTACGGGAAAGCTGAAAGCGCGCTGCCACTCGATCAAAATCTCAAATCCAGCCTCGAACGACGCGGATCGATCATCGAAGCATTGGGCGGCGGACTGGAACATCTTATCTGCGAGGAAAGGGCGTGCAACTGCCGATAGTGGAGCCGGACTTGTCGGCCTTCCGCGGCTGCGATTGGGACGAATCGACGGCTTTCCCCGCAAAAAGCCTGCTCGGGTCACTTTACCCCAGGCCTCGAACGACAAGAGAGACAGGCCGAGAGATGCCTCGGTAAACCGGACCCCACCATGTAAATCGAAACAACACCTTGCCGCCGCCGCCGCCTCTATAACTGAAGCCGCCATCGCAGCGACGTCTCGAGGCTGCAGCCTTCGTTCTTCCTCGACCAAGCACCTTCTCGCACATCCGCAACCATGGCTGTTGAACGTCTCGGCTCCATCCTCAAGCACCTGTCTCCGGGCAGCTCGCTCAACCAGATGTACGTTATTGGATTCCGTCCCGAGGCTTTTGTGCCGATTGGATCTGACTGAATGCCTGCAGCACCTCCAAGAATGCCGACGACATCGTCATCACCCTCGCGATCCGGACACCCCTGACCAAGGCGAAGAAGGGCGGCTTCAAGGACACTACCCTCGAGTACCTGGTCTACGCCCTGCTCAAGGAGGTGCGCGAGCGCAGCAACATCGACCCCGCGCTGGTGGAGGACATTGCCCTGGGCAATGTCTCGGACGGAAAAGCCTCGTACAAGCTGCGCGCCGCCTCGCTGGCCGCCGGCTTCCCCAACACCGCCAGCTGCTACGCCCTGAACCGCTTCTGCTCGTCGGGCCTCAAAGCCGTCGCCGACATTGCGCACGCCATCCAGAGCGGCTCCATCGAGGTCGGCGTGGCCATCGGCGCTGAGCAGATGACCATTGGCGGAGACGCCCTCGAGAAGCCCTTTGACGAGGAAGTCACGAAACACTCGACCGAGTCGGTCGACTGCATGCAGCCCATGGGCTGGACGAGCGAGAACGTCAGCCGCGACTTTGGCATCTCGCGCGAGGAGATGGACAAGTACGCCGCCGAGAGCTTCCAGCGCGCCGAGAGGGCCCAGAAGGACGGCCTGTTTGACGACGAGATTGTGCCCATCAAGACGCGCGTCAAGGACGCCAACGGCGACTGGACGGAGGTCACCCTGACCAAGGACGACGGCATCCGGCCCGGCACCACCTACGAGGCGCTGTCCAAGATCCGCGTCGCCTTCCCGCAATGGGGGCCAACGACCACCGGCGGCAACGCCAGCCAGGTCACCGACGGAGGTGAGTTCGAAGTATCCTGCACCCAACCACACAGACTCGCTAACAGTTACAGCCGCCGCCATCCTCCTCATGAAGCGCTCAACAGCCATCAAGCTTGGCCAGCCCATCCTCGCCAAGTACGTCGGCTCGACCGTCGCCGGCCTGGCCCCGCGCATCATGGGCATCGGCCCCACCGTGGCCATCCCCAAGTTGCTCTCACAGCACAACATCTCGCTGACCGACGTCGACGTGGTCGAGATCAACGAGGCCTTCGCCAGCATGGCCGTCTACTGCCGCGACAAGCTCGGGCTCGACTGGGCCAAGATGAACCCGCGCGGCGGCGCCATCGCCCTCGGCCACCCGCTCGGTGCCACTGGTGCCAGACAGATTGTGACCGGCCTGAGCGAGTGCCGGCGGACGGGTAAGAAGATTTTGCTGACGAGCATGTGCATCGGCACGGGGATGGGCATGGCTGGGTTGTTTGTGAATGAGCAATGACCGGGGGCAGAGAGGAATGATGATATGAATCTGTAACTGTACATATTTTGCATAATTGGCAAGCGTCTTATAGACCGTTTTGACGATTTTGTCCGTTGTGACTGTGAAAAGATGCGAACCGAGCCCTTTCCGATCCTTTTAGGTTGCAACGGCACAACTAGCAGAACCTCACACTTTCAGGGGCAACGCCCCTTGCCGGCAAAGTACTTGGGGCCACTGCCAGTCGTCTGCTGCTCTGCCAACGAATCCAAACAACACGATATACAACACTCCAACTACCGATTACTGTACATGACCTAGCCAAGACCATGCTAAATCGAGTGTGACAACGTCTCATAACACATACGCGGTATCCCAAAGTCCGCTTGTTGAAACCGAACGCCAGGGAAAATGCAACATGCACTCCTGCACCTCCGACTATCCAGCTCATACCTGTTTGCTCGCCTCAAGGAGTTTGTCGAAAGAAGCGGGGGTCTGCAGACCAGTTAGCACAGTAAAAGTACCCTTTTCCAGGAGATAAACACACCTCTGGCCCCACGACGCCCTGATTTGTCAGATACTTCAACACCCCCTTGATCACCTCAAGCTGCTCGTCGGCCGTCAGCTCCATGATGGCCAGCTCCATGACGTGGCTGACCGAGGACCGCTTGAAGGCGATAAAGGTGTGGTAGTAGATAAACGCAAACAGCCCCATGATGAACTGGCAGTCCATGCGGTCCGTCATGCCGCCGTGGCCGGGGATCGAGTCGCCAAAATCCTTGATCTTGAAGGTCCGCTTCAGCCCGGACGCAAAGAATCCGCCAAACGGCGCGATCAGCGAGGCAAAGCTGGCCCAGAAGAAGGTGTGGATCTGCATGGGCGACATGGTGATGCTGAGGGTGTAGTTGGGCGGCAGGAAGAACAGCTGCGGCGTCGAGTAGGTGCGGGGGATGAACACGGGGTTCGGGTCGCAGTCCAGCCCGGTGAAGATGTTGGCGCCGAGGTTCGTCGCCGGGCAGATGAAGTACTTGGAGCGCAGCAGGATGTTGGTGAGCAGGATGCCGAACAGCACCGTCATGATCCAGGCCCCAACAAAACCCTCGACCGTCTTCTTCGGGGACAGCTTGATCAGCTGGGTCCGGCCAAAGGTGATGCCGCAGATGTAGGCAAAGATGTCGTTTGTGATGACGAGGGCCGCCGGCAGGAAAAACCAGATCATGCCCTCGAGCACATTGTTCATGATGAAGTGCGCCTGCACGACGATGAGGAACAGGGCCATGTGCGTCCAGGCAAACTGCGAGAACTGGAACTTGAGGTGGCCCGTCTTGAGCGAGCCGACGAAGAACACGAAGCCTGGGACAGTCAGCACCGTCAACTCAAGCAGACCAGAGATACCCACCGAAAACGTAGAGGATGAAGCTGATGAAGCGGTGGTGTGTCGCCAGCGGCAGCAGCACCTTATCCACCAGCACAATGTGCTTGAGATAGTAGACGACGCTCTCGCCGTACAGAAAGTACATGGTGGTGGCGAGCCAGTACCAGTTGAGGCTCTTGGTCGACTGAAGGTCGCGGGCGCGGCTTGGCACGTTGGCAATGGCGATGACCTCCTTGAACGAGACGATCTGGACGGCGGTGATGATGACGAGGATGTACACGTGGCCCATGAACAGGGCGGCGAAGAAGCCGCCGATCATAACAAAGGTCCAGAAGGTGCGCGTGATGAAGTTGGCCTTTTTCTTTTCGTAGTCGGACTGCTGCTGCTCAACAGGGGGTTTCTACGGCCGTCAGCAAGATTACGAGAGAAAGTACTGCCGGCGGACCAACCTCGTCAATGTTCTCAAGCGTCCCGGCCGGCTTGGGCTTGCTCGGCGACCCCTCCTCGCTGACATCGCTGAAGCTGGCGCGGCGCCCGTCCGAGAGGCCGTTGTGCTTGTTGTTGTGGGGGAACTTGACCCCCCGGCGTGAGCGTCCCGTCATGGCAAGCGAAGGTGTCTCGTCTTTTCGTGAGTGGGGTAGTCGGTCGACGCCAGCTTGGTCGAGATAAATCAGCGTCTGGCGAAGAAGGGGAGATGCGAATTGGTCTCCGTCCGGGGCTGAGTTCGGCTCGTTCGGGTCGCACAATTGTCGCGGATACGGCGCGGATGCGGCGGACTAGCGCGTTATACAGTTCGGCGGCCGATTGTTGCTGGTCCGGCTGATGGAGAGAGCGTGCCTCTTTGAAGAAGAGACGGGTGCTGAATGATGGACTTGCAGTCGCAGACAGGTTGGCGTTGAATTTTCGAGGTTCGGGTCCTACGTCAATCCCAGCCTGGGCAGGGCGCCAAAGTGGGGCACTTTGTGGACAGCATCAGCAGCCAATGACGCACAGCAAGACTGCAGTGAGAAAGGATGCGACGGGAGCGAAAAAACAGAGGCTCTTTTTTCCTTTCCAACCGTGACCTCAGTACTAGTACAATGTCAACAGCCAGACTTGATTTAGACACTAGCAACCCTGATTCTCTAAGCAATTACAGGACGAGAGGAGATACGGAGTACCTAGTTGGTCATTGGCAAGAAACCATAATTGCCGAATCACATGCCACGGCGGCCCCACTGTCGGGGTCCTGGCGCGCCGAGACTCCGGAGGCAGCCATGAATCGACGACTTGGTATTTGCACATCCAGGTCGTGCAAATAGCCCACCAAAAAAGGCGGGTCAGCCTCCCAGCCCAAGCCACAAGTCCAATCTCACAGCGAAGGCGCGCCAGTCCCGACCCTCACCATCCCGCCCGTTAAGAAAGCCAAACCTCGGTCAGATCACAACCGCAATTCGCATCGCACCACCACCGCTTTCGCATTGTCGACGATTCAAGATGCATTAATGCCTACTGCATTAACTTTCTACGAACTTTTATATATCCTGGAATTGGTGCAATGAGATTTGACGCCCTTGATGGTGTTAGGGGGCGGGCACTTGAAGTCATTTACAAGGCTTCCCTGTGGCTGGTGTAGCTGAAAGGGGTTTAGTTTGGCTATTTGCACGACCTGGATGTGCATTTAGCTAAGTCGTGAACCGAAGTCGGCAAAATTCCCAGCTGCAGCTCCACCTTGCAGCCTTGCACGCACTTTACGCGTAAACATCCCACCGCGACGAAGGTCGGTTCCAGGTTTGTGCGCTCGTCTGTCTTGGTCATCCCAATGGCCGTCATGTCTGACATTGGACGCACCCAGCGGCCATGGATGACTTCTCGGACGACAGCCTCGACGACCTGAACGACGCGGCGCTGCAGGAGCTCGAGAACAACGCCATCCAGTTCACCCAGGCCCGCCTGGGCCAGTCACAGGCTGCACCGACGCAGCACCATGTCAACAATGTCGAGTACGATTTTGAGGATGACGACCTCGACGACACCGTCGTGATTGACGAGCATGCCCAGCCGCCGAGACCTCCACCGCCGAAAACTCTCCCTCAGCCCCTCCATACCCCGGCTGTTGGCGGCACGCAGCGATGGAATCAGCACCTGCCGCCCTCCCGACCTTCCTATCCCCCGCGCGCGCAGTATCCTCCGCCACCACGGCCGATTCCACAGCCGTTGCCCTCCCAACGATACCCTCCCTCCGCCCGGCCACAACAACCACCAAACTCGCAATTCGCCCGGCCCCCTCCACCACCCATTCCCCGGCCATACGCTCAGGCATCCCAGGCACACCGCGCTGGCCCGAACCAGAATGAAGTCATTGCAGCACTCCAAGCCCGGCTCTCGGAGCTCGAGTCGGATCTCACGGCGGCCAAGGGCGAGGCTTCGATCTTGCGGTCCAAGTACGAAAAGGCCCGCGCGACGCACGATGCCGAGGTCGCACGCCTGAAGAAAGAAGCCGCCGAACAGCTTGCAAAGCAGGAACGCATCGCCGAGCAGGCCCGCACAGCCGAGCGCACCACGGCCACCGAGCTGCAGTTTGCCCGCCAGGACCTTAGAGAGGAGCTAGGCAGGGCAAAGTCGAGGCGGAAAGATGGGCCGGTGACTCCCAGGAAGGACCGGACGTGGGGCATGGCCGACGGCTTTGACGGTGTCGAGATTCTCTCCAGTCCCAGCAAGACACAGACCCTGAGAAGAAAGGATTCCGCGCCTGCTTCCCTGCCCCCGTCCGAGCGCACGCCCACCAAAGGGAAGCGGAAGCGCCCGATTGTCGACAGCCCGACGTTTGCGCTCGAGATAGACGGAGGGGATGTATTCGAGCAGCCACAACCCACCATCCCGCCGTCATTTCCGTCGCTGGTTTCTAGGCCTCCACTGGATGTGAGTGTATGCCTTTTAGTTTTCGAGCAGCGCTAACCATAGCCAGTTCCTGCGCCTCTTTCTGGACCACACTGCGATCCACGGGCAGCCGCCGACGTTCGATGTCTTCTCCCACTACGCGTTCCCCTCTGACCCACAGAAATCGCTGGCCTCCGTCTTGCTCCAGAAGCTCCCTCAAATGGGGAACCCTGGGGAGCCGGTCAGCCTGCTCGTCGACTTTGCGGACACGCTCATCGAGATGTGGCACCGGTGTCTGTTGGAGAGGTACTACGGGCCCGTCTACCACCTCGTCGCCTTGCTGCTGTACACGCTCGAGCTCAACGCGGTCGAGGTTGCACCGCACATCATCGCGTCTCTCGTTCCCGTTTGTGCCACGACGTGCCGCCTCGTCGCCCTTCCCAGGCTCAACACAGTCGACGGTGACCTGTCGGCACACCCCGATGCGGTCATCCGGCAGCTGTGTCTCAACATCAGCGTCCCCCAGTGTCTGTCACTTCTCGCACTGGCCGCTCTAGGGTGTTTGCCACGACCTTTTGATGAGTCCGATGATGCGATGCAGCCCCCGCAACTGGAGTTCTGGAGGACCGTGGAATTCGACTTTGTCCTGATGATGCTCTCACCGAAGCATCCGGAAGCGGACTGGCTGGCCATGATGTCGCTGGTGCGCACATCAGTGACTTCCGAGAGTATCGGGCCCATACCCTCTTCGGCGACCGATAGGAGCGGGCGCGAAGTCAGAAGCTCCGAGGCCGTTGCCGCGACTTTGATCGACTGTGTCTCGTCGTTCCTCTGCGAACCGCCGCGCTGGGCAGCCGCCGGCACTTCTAAGGAGATTGCCGCCAGGAGCGCTGCGCTGGAGACGCTGACGATGTTTGCGACGAGGCCGTTTGGTGCATTGCAGATCGCGGAGAGCGATGTGGCCATCCCGCGGCTGGTCACACTGCTGTGCTGGGCGATGGACCGTCTGTACGACTCGGACTTGCCCATGAGGGTGGAGAAGGAAACGGAAACCAGAAACGGTCAGGGAGAAGACGAAATGGATCTGGATGAGCAGGATCCAGCCCCCCAAGATATGTCCGTGGGCGACACCGACTCGGACACTCTCGACATGGACGCAACGCCTGACCCGATGACTCTGCTCTATCAGGTCATCTCGCGAGCAACATGGCTGCTCCATTACCTGGTGACGGACCCGCGGACGTCGGGCGTGGCCAACACGTCGGCCAAGCTGGCTGCGTCGCACGGCGGCTCGCAGCGCTATTTCCTGACGCTGGCGAGGCTGAACTTTGCCGAGGAGGACTTGGTGCTGGAGGCCGGCATCGACGCTGAGACGGTCGAGCTGGCGCACGAGTTGCTTGAACTGGCTGTTACCCCGGACGAGGGCGAGGAGATTAGCGAGATGTTTGATTGAGAGTTGAGTGTGTTTGGGAGCATAAGGCTTGCTGATGATACCCTGGCTATTTTATGTAGCAGTGCTTGGACCCTTATGGTAGGGTTGACGAATGTAAGCGATGGCTGATAATCTTACAATATCATGATGATTGCCTTTGCTCATCTCTTCCGGTTCGTGTCGGCAGCTTTCTATTTCTGCCGGCTTTCAAGTTGCGTCTCACATCCACTGTGCTCAACGGCTTTCCAAGAATCATTACCCCCGAGTCTCGAGCGGCGTTGACTCTCCAGATTGGATCAAGGCAGGAAGGATTCAGGAGATATTCAACTTGAACGGGGACTCTAAGGCAGGTTATCAGAGAGTCATCTCGCGTCAGAGTCACGTACTGCAGCTTAATCATGACGATGCTTCGAACAACAGGCTGCTATACCTAATGTAAGCCGTACGATAGCCAGAAAAAAAAAAGAATTATGGTAATATCTTGATGCATATTCAGATCGCACATCCCTAAGCACAGTGACCCGGAAAGCTCTCCTCCACAACGGTTTCAAGTGAGTACAACGGCAGTCAAGCAGCATCATCGAGTTTGCGGCCTCGGCACTGCTTCCAGTTCCCTGGCCAGGAGGAATGGGGATGAAATTTGTACTGTCCGAGACGCAGTGGTTTTGAGTCCGCTTCTGGAATCACTCGCCGCGAGTCGGCCTCCCTGATAGGAATCGCCTCGGCATACAGTTCGGACGGTCCTGGCTATCGATCCTCCAACATACCATTCGGACTAGAACTTCCATGTTGGGACTCGGCAGGGAGTTCTGGTTTTTGGTAGCCCGCGCCGCCCGGTGCCTCGCTGTCAGGCTGTTTGTATGCTTGCGTGCCTAGCCAGCAGAGACAACTTGAATTTTGTCCGCAATGCAGCCGCCCCTTTCGCCTCAGCCGGTACAGCTAGGCGGAAATGGCGAGTAGAATAACGCCCACCGGGATGAGGATGCTGAGGAGGATTATCATCCTTTCTCTGTCCGCAGGATGGTCAGATATTAATGGCATGACCGCACATGTAACCAGTAGTTGCTCACCTCGCAATCGCAGGTGGCCAGTCCGGGGACACGCCGCGCTCAGACAAGGCTGCGAGCACCTTTGTGTCGCTCTTCTGCCAGGCAACGATGATGGGGCTCGCAGTCACCGAGTCTGTCGACACTCCCAAAGCGAAAGTCGCCACCGCTGTGAACACCGGGGACCTGCTGTCTTTGGCAGTGGCATACGGGACAAAGTCGGTCGTCACCTCGCAGATGTCGTTTTCACAGAAGTCGTTGTAGCTTGCGGTGTAAGTGCTGGTACCGGCACAACGTTGGTTGAACAGGAATGCCCGCAGACAAATCTTGGGGTACCTAACGAACTCGGGGCAACAGATACATCTGGTGACGCTGTCATCATAGTCGTGGCCACTGATCGATCTCGTGTCTGGAGCGGTCAGCATAGTAGAAATCGTGAACTTTGACTTGGGCTCTGGTGAAAGCCTACATGGCGTGGCATAAGTGTAGCCGACAGGGCAGACACCGGGCGAATACAGCTTGACAAAGCGGGTGGTGGGCGACACCAGGGCCGACGTGGGAGGGGGAAAGCAGTCCTGATCAGTTCCCAACGTGAAGCCGGCTGGGACGCCCGAGTGCGTGGTCGTCTACGTGGTTGTTGCCAGGCATGATGTGGGCGGCGTGAAGGAGGCCGTTGCCGGGCCCTGGTTGGGCGTCGTCACCATTCTTGCTGTCCTTCGGCGTGCCCTTGGTGCAAGATAGAGCGAAGAATGGCATGGGAAGTTCAAGGCTTGCCCTCACGTTCTCCCTTGGGCGCCCGGCGCTTTTTCAGCTGAAAGCCTGCCAAGTCGCCAAGAGCATGCCGCTCAGCCACACACTCAACAGAGAACTTGGAATGGCCTCATCATCATCATCACCAGATGGTGACTTTTGATCTCGCGGTCTTGCGGAATGAGATGATGCAAAACCTGAAGCCGCCCTGCGGTGGCAGGCCCCAAAGGCCAGATAATCGCTTTCATCACTGCCTCCAGGAGGATGAAGCCCGGCAGTAGATGTCCATTCTCGGCGTCTGAGATCCACTAATCGAATTGGAGGGCCGCAAATCAGTGACGGCAAGTGTCAAGTTGCGGGGTTGGGCGTTGACCGCTTCAAGTGCAAAGACGAGTGCGCTCTTTGCTTCAAGTTTCCTGCTCATTCTGCAGACGCGGAACATTTGGATCGAGTCGCGTCCCCGTGGGGGAGACGGGATGTTCCGGATTCTCGGAAGCTCTCCAAGGGTCCACTGCCCCACCTTCCCGAGCTTTTGCTGTGTGCATGACACCAGCGGTTCCTGACCCAAACCTTACAGTCGCGTTTCCCCCCTCCCTTCTCACCGCCAGCTCTCCATTTTTCCCACCGATGGCTGAGAATCCACCCAAAGGAACGGCGCTTTCCATTGTGCCTCTCCATCCAATTGACGGTGTTTGAGCAGTGTACTTTATCGACAGTTTTATCCATGCTTCCTAGAATCCCCGCGTGACCCCTCCTCCCCGATCGAACATGGCTCCTCGGCCGAATCCGCCCCGTCCGGGCCAGGACCACGCACCCGTCCATCCCAGCAGCCTCCGGCAGACCTACACGGCATCGTCGTCCAGCTCCGACGAGCACAGCGCCGGCCCCGCATCTCCCGAGCGAACCGCCACACACCGCCATGCCGGCCCCAGCAAGCGCCCGACCGAGACTACATCCCTGCTGCCCGCCCTGCTGGACTTGAGGGAACACGCCCACGAGGGGCCCTGCAACCACGGCACCTTCTCCCCTCGCCCGACGAGCCCGACGATGAGCGACATCGATTCGATCAGTCCGTCCGAGTCCGAGGCCGAGGGCCAGCTCCCTGGCATCGATGGTGTGCTTTCGGAGGCGTCGAGGAGAAAGAGCTGGAGGAAGCGATGGGCCGCCAAGCTCCGGAGCAAGAAGATGAGCACTTCGAGTATTCTCGCGCAGCAGCACGGGGTCAAGGACTCGATCCTCATGTACCTCTCCTACTACCTCCCCGTCCTGGTCTGGGCGCGCGAGTACAGCTGGTCCTACTTCAAGGGCGACTTCATTGGCGCCTTGACTGTCGCCGGCATGTACGTCCCGATGGCCCTCTCGCTCGCCGACAACCTGGCCCACGTACCGCCCATCAACGGCCTCTACTCGTTCGTCTTCAACCCGCTCGTCTACGCCATTCTCGGCAGCTGTCCGGCCATGGTCGTCGGCCCGGAAGCCGCAGGCTCGCTGCTCGTGGGCACCGTCGTCAAGTCCAACGTCGACCGCGGCGGCTCCGATGACGACGCCAATCTGCACGCGAGGCTCTGCGGCATCGTCGCCGGCATGTCCGGGGCCATGGTCTTGATCGCCGGCTTTGCCCGGCTGGGCTTCCTTGACAGCGTGCTTTCGCGGCCGTTCTTGCGCGGCTTCATCAGCGCCATCGGTGTCGTGGTGGCTGTCGACCAGCTGATCCCGGAGCTCGGCCTGAGCAAGGCGGCCGACCGCGCGCATATCGGCCATGCCAGCAGCGTCGACAAGCTTTACTTCATCTTTCGCAACTTGGACAAGGTGCACAAGCTCACGTTGGCGGTCGCTGCCACGAGTTTCGTCGTCATTATGGTGTGCCGCGAGATCAAGCGCCGTCTGCAGCCTCGGTACCCCGGCGTGGCCTACGTCCCGGACCGCTTCCTGGTCGTGGTCCTGTCGGCCTTTTTGGCGTACTGGTACGAGTGGGACAAGGCGGGCGTGGCCGTGCTCGGCAAGGTCGAGGCAGCGAGCGGTCATCTCTTCACGGTCCGCTGGCCGCTGCAGCCGTCCAACCTGTCGTACATGCGCGACGCCATGAGCACGTCCTTCTTGATCGCGCTGCTGGGTTTTTTTGAGTCCTCGGTAGCCGCCAAGAGCCTGGGCGGGGAGGGCTTCGCCGGCATCCAGTTGAGCGCGAACCGCGAACTGATCGCGCTCGGGGCGGCCAACGTCGTCGGGTCCTGCTTTGCGAGCCTGCCCGCGTTTGGAGGCTACGGCAGGAGCAAGGTCAACAAGTCGACTGGCGGCCGCACCCCTGTCAGCTCCATCATTCTCAGCATCTTGACGTTGCTGTGCATCCTCTTTCTGCTGCCTTACCTCTACTATCTTCCGGTAAGTTGCTTCGCCTCTGATCAAATTCCTAGCTAACCCCCGGCAGAAACCCGTCTTGTCCTCGCTGATCAGCGTCGTGGCGTGGTCGCTGATTGAAGAATGCCCCCACGACGTCTCGTTCTTCTTCCGGATCCGCGCGTGGCAGGAGCTCGGCCTGATGACCATCATCGTGCTGGCCACCATCTTCTTCTCACTGTCCTTTGGCATGGCGATCGGCGTCGGGCTCTCGCTGCTGCAGGTCATCCGCCACGCGACACGCCCACGCATCCAAATTCTCGGCCGCATCCCCGGCACGAACCGATTCGAGAACGCCGAGGCGAACCTGGACCGCCTCGAGTTCATCGAGGGCTGTCTCATCGTCAAGATCCCTGAGCCCCTGACGTTTGCCAACACGGGCGAGCTCAAGGCGCGTCTGCGGCGGCTCGAGCTGTACGGGTCGAGCTTAGCTCACCCTGCGCTGCCGCGGCTGCGGAGGGAGGACTGGAATCGCAACATCATCTTTGACATCCACGGCGTGACGTCGCTCGACGGCAGCGGGACCCAGGTGCTGGAGGAGATTGTCCGCGACTACCGGCAGCGCGGCGTGCGCATCTTCTTTAGCCGCGGCCCCGGGAGCGACTCCAAGGTCGGCCGGCTGCTGCGGCGCAGCGGTATTGTGGAGCTGGCTGGCGGGGAGGATCATTTCGTGGATGATGTCCACGAGGCGCTGAAGCGGACCGAGGAGGAGGAGGGCGGCGAGCCGGGCATGTCGGACCAAGGTAGTGGGCTGTAGAATTGCTTGCGACTAGGTACTCAATGTCAGAACGGCTCCGGAGTTTCACCTTAATCCTCGTGGTCCTTGTTTCGCATGACAACAATGGCTTCTTGGTCTGCAGTCAAGCTGTCCCCTTGTGTTTGCTCTCAAGTCCCGCTGTGTCATACCCCTGACTTCGGTCGGCGGGTTGGGAAGGTGGCTGCCGTTGGAAAGCCGAAAGGGTTCGTGACGCTGATTCTCCGCCCGGCCTCTTCATCGGGTTCTCGGTCGCGGCGGGTGATTCATTGCTCGACAGAGGCACTGTCATGGCAGTTCGGGATCATTCGAGTCGTGCAGAACCCCGGTCATGGAGGTTGACCCAGACACGCGGTTGCCGATTCTGAACCATCTTACCTCCAGCATGACCTTGGACTCGGCCAAGAGACGGTTGATGCCTTGAGGGAGGTCGGCCGGTCTTGGCCCTCTGAAAGCTTGGCGGTTCGGCGCAGGAATACCTCGGTCATCACCTCTGAGGGACCTGCATGGTAGACCGGGTACCGTAGTAACTCTGGGCGGTCAGGAGAAGGGGATGGATTCGTGGTTCGTCAACGGCAACATTCATCTCACCCGAACTTCGGCCGAAGGCACAAGTCCAAGGTTGCTTGGCGTCGTTCTACTTTTAGATGCCAAGAGGGGGCCAAGACAACACCTCCTTGGGAGACCGACGAGGTCGTCGCCGACGGGTAAGATCGGGAGGCGCAGGGATGCATCGCGGAGACAAGCGGCTTGCCAAGTATGCCCCTTGCATCATCGCTTCCATGCCGGCCTTGAATCTGGTCCCGCGGCGCGGTGGTTGGCATTGGATCGGCACTTGAAGATCTGGGGAAGCGCGTCTATACTTGGAAGCAACCCCCTATCCACTCGTCGTTCGATGTTTATGCCGCTGCGGCTCAGCCGCCAGTTCCAAGACTCGCCTGCCTCTTGGCATCTTGGATCTTCAGATGCTTACATTCTAAAGCTGGATCAAGTTTCTTTTTGGAGTCTCGCTGATCGAGGCCATGGGACCGAGTTCCTCCGACTCGGATGGGAAAAGACAGGAGCTGGAAGCCCAAGCTCGAAGTTTGAGAAACAAGAACTCGTTGTTCTGCTATACTTGGAAAACGCCAAGCAGTTCGAGCTGTTTGACCACAAGACATGTTCTTGGCGCTTATGATCACAGGAAGCAACTGTTTCGCCGACGATGCGATGAGCCTAGCAACGGCGAGGAGAGCTGCTGAAGATTGTAATGTTAACAGTAGAGTTGGTCAACAGCTCCAGGAACCCCGACAGAGTCCCGGAAGCATATAAGGAGCCTCATCCTCGTCGTCATGGCCAACTTTTCTCTCACTCATCACAGACACACCCAGCAACAAGCCTCGATTCAGTCCTAGCCTCTCCCAACACTCCGAGTCTGGACTCTCCAGCCTCTGTTACCTGGTACTTCAACTCTCGAATTTCAACTCCCGCACTTCGACTCTCCCACTTCAAAATGAAGGCCTTCACCACTCTCCTCTGCACCCTGGTGGCTTTTGCCTCGGCTGCCGCCGTCAACTACGACTCGAACTACTCGGACGACATTGTGGCTCGCGAGGCCGCTGCCACGCTCGAGTCCGACCCCGTCTTGGGCGAGCTGGCGCGCCGTGAGGAGAACGTCGACCTCGTTACCGTGGACCTGGGCGGTGGCAGCAGCAAGGTTGAGATTACGGTCGATGGCGTGTCCAACGGCTATCTGATCATCGATGCCAGCGGCGACGGTAAGCCACCCGGCCTTCCAAATCTGCTAGTGCATACTGACTTCACCTCAGTGCACGGCTTCTCGAGCAACGGCACCGAGGTCAGCCTCGACTCCCTCGCGGCCCGCGACGAGGACGGCGGCGTTGAGAAGCGCGGCCTCGGCTGGCTCAAGGTGCTCGCCAAGCTCGCGCCCATCATCAAGAAGTACGGCACCCGCGTCGTCAGCTGGGCCAAGTGTGTCGGCGCCTACAGCCAGATCCTCGACTGCTCGTCCAAGGTATGTGCCCGTGCCGGGCTCCTTCTGAAGACAATCCCATGGAGAGTTCAGGTGACTGACAATCCTCCAGCTCCTCAACTGCGCTACTCACGGCCATGCTCCCTGGGAGTGCGCTTCCGGCATCGCCTGCATTGGCAAGGCCGCGAAGAGGTGCAAATGAGCAGGTGAGGACTTGACGTGGAAAACTGGGCGTTGGGCAATCTCGGGCAGGGGCGTTGGAAAAGGGGCAAGGGTCTGGTCTGGGCTTTCTTTGTTTCTTCATGAGCACCTATAGGGATCTTGTCAGTCTTTACCGCGGCAATTTATGGATTGTTTTGTCCTCATGTCTTTGAAGTTGCCAGCCTGGAGACGAAGTGATGCTCGGTGCCCTGTTCAAATAAGGTCGGGTGCCGCTGACCTGTTGCCTAGCAGCAGCCTTTAAGCTGGCGCCAGTTGAGGCGCAGCTGAGGCTGAGCAAACCTGGAACTCCATTACTCAACCATTTTCTCACAGCACGACTCAACTCTGCAACTTCATCCCCTCTTCGTCAACACCTCAACTCCATCTCCACCTACTTAACTTTCATCCACAAAACTCAGGCCCAACCATGTCAGACTCACCCGCACCCACACGCCGGGACCGCATCCTCGGCGCCCTTCTCGGCGTACACGCCGGCGACTCTCTCGGCGCAACAGTGGAATTCGCATCCTGGGACAGAATCCAAGCCGACTACCCGCACGGCGTCCGCGACATTGTCGGCGGCGGACACTTTGACTGGCCACCGGGACATGCGACCGACGACACGGACCTCACGCGCGCCGTCTTGCTCGCGTATCGCGACGCGGAGAAGGTCAAGCGCGCTCAGTCATCGAAAGAGCCGGACCTGGTTCTGCTTGCTGCGCGGTACATGGCCGACTGGTATGACGGTAACTGGCCGGGCCGAGTCAAGGGACAGCGCCCGCGCGACGTTGGCGGTGCGACGGCCTCGGGGATCTCCAAGTTCAAGCAGAGCGGCAATCCGCGGACTTCGGGAGCCGGGGAGGGCCGGCTTGGGAACGGGTCGCTCATGCGGTGCATTCCGACGGGGTTGTTCCAGCTCGACGAGGAGAAAGCCTTTGCGGAGTCGCTGGAGATTTCGGCCATCACGCACGACGACTTCCAGTGCACCATTGCCTGCGCCGCGTACAATGCCATGGTGAGGGCGCTCGTGGAGGGGAAGCGGCCCGAGGAGGCTTGGCAGGCGGGGAAGGACGCGGTGGGAAGGGCTGTGGCGCTGGCTGGGGAGGAGGAGACGGCAGTGCGCAGGGTCAAGATGAGCAGGGCGGCGAAGAAGGTTGAGGCGGCACTCGACGCGGGCAAGGAGCTGGTCACCGTCCAGGATCTGGCTGAGAACGGGCCCGCTGCTGCCAACGTTAGGAAAGCCATGCCGTTCCATGCGTCGGGTCATGTGCTGGAGTCGTTGACGCTTGCGGTGGCGGCCTTGTTCGACCCGCGCGGGCTTGAGGATGTGCTTGTGGATGTGGTACGGTTCGGCCAGGACGCGGACTCAAACGGGGCAATTGCGGGTGGGCTGCTTGGGGCGCGAGATGGCGTCGGCGCGATACCACCGCGGTGGAGGGAGAAGCTGCAGTTTGGGAGGGAGTTTGAGGAGGTTGCAGACTATCTCTTTTTTTCTGCAGAGTCGGGAAATTAGGTGGCAGTCCGGAATGCTGCACCTGATGACTCCTGACTGCTCAGTTCTCAAGTCTCCAAGAGGGGTTCTGGTGTGACGAGCTTCCCCAACCAGAATCATTCGCTTTGGCGAGGGATACTTAATTTCAACGACGGTGCCACCTGCCTTCTTCGACCATAAACGTTTTCGCCATCCCGCGATAATGGCACACGACCGCCTGTGGCGTCCACAGCTACAACAGTCAGGGTTCACAAACCCCTTTCACGATCAAGACAGTCCACGAGCACTCGATTCAATACCGAGAGTCGCCCAGCACTCGGAATGCTTTGATGGCCGAAACCCAGCAACGGCAGAATATCACCTAACACAAGGCGTGCCAAGGCGTGAACACTTTACCTTATCCATAGATCAAGTCTTTCGGGCTGGACCCTGAAATGCCACCATAACAGCTGACCCTGTTGTCTGTACCGAGACATAGCTGGCATGCGCCTCGTCGTACAGTACGACTCGCTATCTGGACGCAATGAGGCGAGTTACCCTCTGCATTCTGCGGTCGCTACATACGGTACATGGAGTTGTTGCTGGTGTAGCTTGGCCTCAACCATCTTCACCAGACACCACTGCAATCTGGGCACTGTGAAACCCGGGTGGCATGACCTGATGAGGTGGACCTATCGAAACCACTACAATTGAGCTTAATGAGAACTGCGGTACCAGAGATCACTCGACTGTCGCCGTGCCGAGTTGCTCGAGCTGATCAAGGTACCTCGGCCGTCTCTAGCCTGGCTGCATACTCGGATCACATGGGAAAGGGAGTATCTTCGGGGCCCCAGTGGCCTGGTTCTCGGCCTATCTGTGTGCTGATTAATATCTGCAGCATATGTATGTCGATAAAAATATCGCCAGGACAACGCGAGCCCGCCACTTCTAACACTCCCAGGCTACCAAGCAGCTGTCACACCACATGGGTGCCTCCCCTCCGCTCAACCTTATTCTAACCTCCAATAGGTAGGAGATGGACATGACTGCAACCTTGTTTGCCTTGAAGCGTTAAGCAGCGCTGAATCTCAGAGCCGGGGCTCTTGGCCGAGCGGGGACGGCAGCACTGACTACGACCTGGTGGTTCGATGTGGTGGTTGAGAGCAAGGTTCGGTAGGTACCTCTCCCCTCGATCCAACCATTTCCACTTCCATGAGCTCCTAGATAGGAAGGTTAGCGATGTTGCATGCCCGAGGAGGGGTCTGGCGTTACAAGCGAGGTCTCGTGAGCTGGGCAATAGGGGGCGAGAAGCCATATCCTGATGCGCTCAGGGGCGAGACCTATAAGAAGACGTTGGCGGCACCGAGTCCGAAGCTGGATGTCATCACCAAGCACACTGTGTATTGCATTGTCAAGCTTGGACTCCACCATCCGAATTCTTCCTAGAGCGTTCTAAACAGCATTTGTTCTTTCAAGGATGCGTTTCCTCAGCCTCCTCCTCGCCGGCACTGCGGCTGCCGCTGTCGTGCCGGACCGTCGTGCTCTCACGGCCACTACTCCTCCTCCGGGCGAGGTTAAGATTCTCAACGTCACTGCCATTGGCTCAGGATGCCCGGTCGGACACGCCTATGTTAACGTCGACGCCACTGGCACCATCTTCGATGTTGCCTTCGACGAGTACATTGTGACCGTCGGCCCAGGCACCTCCGTCTCCGACAGCCGCAAGAACTGCCGCATCAGCATCAACCTCCAGTTTCCGTCCGGATACCAGTAGGTCCAGTCAATACTCTGGCAGGGACACAAAGAATACCGACTAAGTTGGTTCAGGTTCTCCGTCATTGAGACGCGCTTCACGGGCTACGCCAGCCTGTCCGAGGGCCAGACGGGCACCTGCCGCGCGGGCTACACGTTTTCGGGCGACCCGCGGCAGGAGGTCGTGTTCCAGAAGAACCTGGCCGCGCCGTACGAGGACAACTACAACATGATTGCTGGCGTCGGCGTCGAGTCCTTCTCGCCCTGCGGCGGCATCACCGCCATCCTCAACGTCAACTCCGAGATCCGCATCACGCCCATCTCGACGCCCTACCGGGGCACCATGACGGTGAGAAGCCCCTTGTCGGTGGCACTCGAGTGGCGCTGCTGTGACCCTGCAGTGGTCTGAGTCTTGAGACCTTGCATTTGTTTTGCCTGTTGAGGTTGTGTCTTGTGTTGTCCTAGACAGGAGCAGAGAAGATAAGAGCGATGAGAAGGATGATGGCAAAAAGAACACAAAATGAAATACCTCTTACACAAAGTGGATGGATTGCTAATGAAGGTGAACCCAACAAATAGGTGGACGCCTTCGACGGGAACATACACCTCATCTTCCGCACCAACTGGCGGACTTGCCGTTAACGACGGGAAATAATGCGAGTCCCTCCCTGCTGAAGAGACAAGGAGACCCGGAGAAAAGGATGCCGGAAATGACAAGAATTGAGGCGAGGATGAGTCGAGACTCTGAGTGCGGATGAAGTGTTCGGGAAAGTCTCGAAGGGCGAGGCTGATGGTTAGGTTGCATTCTTTGCCTGCCCTTCTTCGTTAGGAGTGCTGGAATTGGGGAATGTCTGGCACGACTCTACTTCCTTCTGTCACCTCTGTCATTGTTGTATTGCGACGAGTGAATGTTGCAATCCGGTCTAACTGCCATTCAGGGGTTCGTTTGAATTGTATGTTGAAGTCCTAGCCCCCAACCTCTCTCCCGTACCTGTAGGTAGTCTCACTGCAAGACGGACACTGCAAAGGGACGCATCTGCCAAATACAGCAAATCTTACCAAGGAACAAATTCAGACAAAGGAGTTTGCGTACAGTCAAGCTTGCGAGCACCCAGTCGAGTATACCTTAATTATCATCAAAGTTCGAGTTGTCAGAATGACCCTGAGTTCTGCTGTACAATACAAGTCAAGACCCCTAGGTACCTTGGCTTTGAGTCACAAATTGAAGTCGGTTTAGCATAATTTCCCATGGAAGCATTTAGCCAAAAAGAACCCCCACAGATGCAAGCAGATCGACGTCAGGCAGCGTGACACCCGTTCGGTATTTCACCCGCGTTTATTGCTTTGTATTGCCGGGCCATAACCCAGCAACACTATGCCAAGCATCATGTAAGTGAAACGGAACTCCGATTCGCCGTCGACAGTGATCTTCAGGGCCACATGCTCTCGGCTATAGCATTTTGCGGGGAAATACCACCTCTACCTGGTTTGGCATTGCCTAGGTTGTCTATTATCTCCCGCTCGAGTGACCGCCTTGCCTCCAGCGTGGCCACCGCCTCCCTGCACGAGGAATCGGAGTTGCCTGCTCTTTCCTCGTTCTCTCTATGCAGATGTCTGCCTTCTCTAAGGTACCTTTGAGTTTGCTAAACTTTAGTAGTCTAGATAGAACTGAAAGGTTGTTGGTCAACGTCGGATCCGTATGTCCGGTTCTGCCACTTGATTACGGCTTGGACCCCGTACCCGGTCAAGACTGAAAGGGGGTATAACAACAGTAGGATCCTGTAATAACGCCCGAAGGGCCCCTAAGATTAACGCAACTTCCGCCGTGGCATCCGGCACCCCTTCGCCGAGACGGACTCCGTCTTCCCTTTTTCGACTCCCGTCCGTCCGGACCCGGTAGAAGACATCAAGCATATAAGACACCTAGAGTCAAATCCAAAAGCATGAAGATCCCTCCACCACCCGCAAACACATCCTCACATTCCGTCAACATCTCACCAAACATCCACCATGAAGGTCTCCGCCATTGCCGTTCCGGTCCTTGCTGGCCTGGCCAGCGCCAACCCCGTCGACCTTGAGACCCGCCAGTCGTGCCCGCAGGTGCACATCTTCGGCGCCCGCGAGACGACCGCTCCCGCCGGCTACGGCACCTCGCAGGGTCTCGTCAACATGGTCAAACAGGCGTACCCCGGCGCGACCAGCGACGCCATCAACTACCCGGCGTGCGGTGGACAGTCGCAGTGCGGCGGCGTGAGCTACGACAACTCGGCGCAGCAGGGCACCAAGGCCGTGGTCCAGGCCGTCACGAGCTTCAACCAGCGCTGCCCCAACACCAAGATCGTTCTCATCGGCTACTCGCAGGGCGGGCAGATCATGGACAACGCGCTGTGTGGTGGCGCCGGCTCGACGCTCACCGGTGCCGCCCTCAACGCCGTCAAGGCCGCCATCTTTATGGGCGACCCGCACAATGTGGTTGGCCTGCCGTACAACGTCGGCACCTGCCAGGCTCAAGGTGTAAGTCAAGGACTCAGAACTATGTATCCATCGAGACTAATCAGTTGAGGTGAAGTTCGCCGCCCGCCCCCGAGGCTTCCAGTGCTCGCCGGCCAAGCCGTCCATCATCCAGTCGTACTGCGACTCGACCGACCCTTACTGCTGCAACGGCAACGACGCCAACTCGCACCAGCAGTACGTCAACAAGTACGGCCAGCAGGCGCTGGCCTTTATCAAGAAGCTCCTCGACGCTGCTTGAGTGTGCTGGACGGGGTTCGTTAGCTCGTGCTGTACATAGCCACGTTAGGTCTTTACGTACAAAAATCGTTTGGCTCGAACTGAGTTCTTAGAGCACTGTTATCGCAACCTTCTGTCTCCGAAGCTCAGTCTTTTAAGGATAGCTTCTGAAGAATGTCGCTGGGACATTCCGTGGAACTAACGGACTTCGCCTTACTCTTCTTTTTGTTACACTCAATATCGGACTTGGAATAAGTTAATTTTTTGTGTTGTCATTTCTCGTAACCCTTAAGTGTCCCTTATCTTGAGATCTTGCTCCTAACTGAACTGCCTTACTCAAATGACCTACACATTGCTCCCCGTAGTCTCAATTCATCCACTGTCTTCTCCTCACTGAAACCACAGGCATTTACACGTTCATTAAGACTTCGCCGCTGTGTACTGCTGCAGCTGTCCAAGGGCCTCCCTGTACTCCCTCTCAATTACACGAGCATGGTTCTCCGAGCGAGGGGTGATTGAGCACTCAAACGGCAAGGGGCTGGAGTTAAACCCGTCCGAAAAGGCAAAGCTACCATCATCAACAATCGCCGCACGTTGGGGAAAGGGGTCTTGGTCTACTCACATGTCGACGTCAATCTTCTCCCCTTTTTCGTTCACAGCAGGTTCGACGTCAAATGCCCACAGGATCCGGGCAATGTTGATAGCCACCGACGCCGAGCCAAGGTGAAGGCCGGGGCAAATGCGACGGCCCCAGCCAAAGGCACTGTGGCCCAGTGTGCCGGGGTACTCTCTCTGCTTGAGAAAGCGCTCGGGCTGGAACTGATGAGGGTCGGGGAAGTCGGACTCGTTGAGGTGGACTATCAGGGGTCAGTTACCTGCTCACAAGAGGGTTTGGCTTGTTTTCCCTTCACTTACTGCTCCACAACGGCGCGATCACAGTGCTCCCCTTGGGAATAAACATGCCCTTGTACACATCGTCAGCCGTGGTGGCATGGGGAGTGCCTCCGAGAACGGCAACCGGTCGCCAGCGGAGAGTTTCCGAGACGATGGCCCGCATGTAGTCGAGTGAGGGCAGGTCATCAAACGTCGGCAGCCTGTCGCCCCCTACCACCCTGTCGAGCTCGGCCTGGGCTTGGGGGATGAAGGTGTCACCGAACTTGACGCAGGCGAGGAGGAAGCTCGCCAGAGAGCCGGCTGACTGCGGGATGTCAGTTGTTGCTCAAGAGGATGAAGCCAGAAAAACGAACTGTTTCGACGCCCGCGCCAAACGGAGTCCCGGCCGTGTAGGCCACCTCGAGGTCGGTCATGCCAAGATTGTGCTGCTCGTCCAGGAGTTGCTTGGCAAAGCAGTTTGGTAGAGTGCCCGCCGCCATTCTCGTCTTGACGTCGTTCATCAAGCCCGTGTACATTTGGATATCCTTCTTCCGCTGCTCGAGCACCTCCCGCTTCCATGGCGCAAAGATGCTGGGCACGTACTTGAGGGCCGGATACCGCTCAACTGCATACTTGCCTGGAATGCTGTGGGATGTTAGCAACGGTCACTCCTGAGCAAATGCAAAGACTCACTTCACTTGAGTAAGCCGGTCCATCGCCTCGGCGTTCATCCGGACCACGGCATCTGTCCGCACGTCCTGAACCCTGCGCCCGTACGTGACCGTGACAATGACCGATGCCGCATACCGCTCGAGGTGCGTCCGGAAGTTCTTGGGGTCCGCCAGCAGCTCGTGCATCAGCACCTTGGACTCGAGGCTCTGGATCGGCCGGTAGCTCTCGCTCTGGCGCTGCATAAAGCCGCTGTGCAGCAGCTTGCGCCACCGCCGCCAGAAGTTAGAGTACGGCGCCATCAAGCCGCGCATGCCGCCCGACAGCAGCTCGCCGCCCATGATGAAGCGCGGCCGCGACGAGTAGATGGCGCCGCGCTTCTCGAGCAGGTCCCATGCCGCCTGTGCCGAGCCGAGCACGACAGTCGGCGTCGGGCCCATCTGCAGGTACACGACATCGCCATACTGCTTGTTCAGCTCGCGGAACCAAATCCACGGCTTCCGGATGCCAGTTTTGATGGTTTTTGGCCCGGGTGGGAGTTGTGAACGGTGAGACCACAACCGCCATTGTTGGTGTAGCTGGTTCAGGGGTCAGTCCCCCACATGTTCGTCTGGGTAGCGGAGATGCTTACCCGGGGGAACTCCAACACCAGATAGCAGAGGGCAAGGGCAAGGCCCAAGCCGAGGGCAACGACGTTGAGCATCATGAAAGTTGGCACTACTTTTGACTGAGAACTCGGCCATCTGCCTGGACATAAACGGCGGAGATGGTGTCAGTCTAAGTACCCATGCCATGGGAGCCCCTCCGGGAAGGTGACAACGCAACTGCCGTCGTCTTCGGCACGCTAATGCAGTCTTGGCGAAGCGCTATGCTGGAGGATTTGGTTCTCTCCGCTTCCTTTCCGACTTGCCGAGCTTATCCCCGGTCCCTGTCCCAAAAGAAGGGAGAGGCTGTAATCGAGTCTGACGTGGTGTAGAAGAGTGACTTCGTTACTCGGCATGTACAAATAGCCTTGAAAACATGAATTAATGAGATGTCACTCACTAGCTGGGCAAAGAGAATCTCCTTCGCTGCCTGTATTTGTTGACCTTGAAGTTCAATCTGACTTAATCCTGCAATTGCTTATCCGGCATCTTACGACTACGGATACTGACTCCCGCGTGTCACATCATGAGAGGAGAGGGCGATTCTGGTCTGTCAGAGCAGGGAAGCTGTTATTTCCGGCCAAGAAGACTCTTCGGGACTTCGCACAACACCCGACATGACTGGAAGGGATTTCAGGCGTGTGAGTTTATTAGCACTTCTCCGAAACTCATCAATGGAAGTTTCAGACTTCGAAGGGGAAGACACAATCCAGCTTCGATGATTCCGCTCATAGGTAAATTGAAAGGTCAATCAAGTACGGATATTATATAGAGGGAGTTGGTAAGAGTTAGCGTTGTGTTTGTTGATACTTTACCCGCCTCATTTTCTCTCTTCACTTCCTGGTCTGACACCGGGATCTTCTCTTTCATATCACTTCCCTCCTCTTCTCTAACATATGGTGCCAATAATGGAGACTTGGGAAGGAGTGTAGGTCGGCCAACAAACCGAACAACTCTATCTCATCATCTTAAAAAGGAGGCATATTCAAATGCATAACGACAGGAAGGGGTCACGGTGGAAAACTTCTTCGTCACCAGACAGTGTCAGCAATCCAGAACTGGTTGTGCTCGCCATTAGCGTCATCTCGTGCAACAACAAGGGCGCCTGAGAGAAAGTTCAGAAGCTGAAGCAGCGTTCCCGCTTCGGTCGTTCAACTCGAATCAGCTGCAAATTCCGCCTCCCCCAGAAGATGAAGCGGAGTTCAACGAATCGGATTTGTGCAACGCACCTCGGACTGCATGTGGTGGGCCGTAAGATGACCTGTATCGTGCAGTAGGCTGCTGCTACCTGAGACGGGATCCCACGACTCCACTTCAGTCAAAAATACTCGGACTCTGAGACATCGAGGGGGGTTAAAAGGAGTTCTTAGCCAAGATACCTGTTATCCTGCATTTCGTCCATTGTCTTGTCCTCTCACTCACTCCCATCCTGAGCCGATTCAGGAAACACATACCGCAAATGGCCCCCCTCGTCTGGTTCATCACGGGCTGCTCGTCCGGCTTCGGCGCCCAGTTCGTCCACTCGGCCCTCGCCCGCGGAGACAAGGTCATTGCGACGGGCCGCAATGCAGCAACTAAGCTGAAGCACCTGGAGGGCACTGGCGCTGCCATCGTCGAACTCGACGTTAGCTTGCCGGAGGCGGACGCCAAGAAGATTGTCGACGAGGCGGCAAAGATCTACGGCCGGATTGACGTCCTCGTAAACAACGCGGGTTATGGCATGTTTGGCGCTATCGAGGAGACCAGGCGAGTACCCTGAGTCAGGGGCAGTGAGCAGGCTGGCTAACTGGATTGAGTAGCAACGAAGATTACGAGAAACTGTTCAGGGTGAACGTCTTTGGCGCCCTCTCGGTTACCCGGGCAGTGCTCCCATACATGCGCGCCCAGCAGTCCGGCACCATCGCATTCGTCGGGTCCATGTATGCTTGGTGGGCGCCCGGCATGGTTTCGGTGTATGGCGCGGCAAAAGGAGCACTCAAAGGTGGGTACCAAACTCGGCATTGTCATCGTTGTCCCATGATTGCTGATCTGACGTCAAGCCATTGCCGACGGCCTCGCCGTTGAGGTCGCCCCGTTCAACATCCGCGTCATTGACTTCGAGCCGGGCTACTTCCAAACCCCGCTGACCGACATGGCAAAGCTCGTCGAGTACGCCTCCACTCGACAACAGCTGGACGCGTATGAGGGTCACCGCGCAGCCATGGGCGCCGTGGCAATGGCAATGGTCGGCAACGAGCGTGGCGATGCCCGGAAAGGCGTAGAGCTGATGGTGGATGTCATCCGTGGTGAAGGGCGTGCCGCTGGGAGGAAGACGCCGCATAGGCTGCCTATTGGAGAAGATGCCGCGAGGGTCATTGAGAAAACGTGCCAAAACATGCTCGAGGTCATTGATGTGTGGAGGAGCGACGTGGTTGGGACGACAGACAGGGACGAGTTCGAGGGGGAGAAGGGGATTGAGCCGGTTGTGACGGTTCCAGACGTTGAGTTGTGATTGCACAGAGTCTCTCCCAACCACCAGTTGTCATGTTGTTGGGAACGCAGAGTAGGATCTTAAGCAGAGGGGAACATCACGGAAATACTTAGCTGAGGTTTGGTCGGGACTTGGACTGGAGTCTCAGCCTCTCGCTTGACACTGAAAGCTTCGGCACTTATGGTTCCCTGTGCTCCCAGGGATAGGACAATCCGTGCTGGTTGGCAACGGCTGTGGACATCGAGTGTGAGCAAGACAGCAGCTGAGGGTGGACCAGTGATCATTACCTGGATTACTGTTCAAATCCGGACCCAGACAATGCTCAATTCTTGGGTATCGATTCCTATCCAGAACGCCAGCCGTACCGTACCCAAACAAAACCACCGACGAACAAAAACCGCGCATCTCTAACAGTCATCCATCCACTGTCCGGACCTCAGCCTTCTCAATCAACCCGCCAAGCAACTCCAACACGGCGCCCCCCTGCCTAAGTAAGGTCATCCCTTCCTCGGCCGCTGGCGCAAACACCTTCAACCGGCTTTCGGACATGGCAAAGCCGCCACAGGCGATCTTGGCGACCCTGACGCCGGGGTGAAACAGGTCCAGGCCGAGATGCTCCTTCAGGTAGCAAGCCAGCGCCTCGGTGAAGGGCTGGTCCACTCCTTTCTTAGGCGCCCGCCACTCCCAGCCTTCTTCGTAGAGACGGCCAGCCAACTTCCTCCGCTTGCGCAAGCCATCCTCCCATCCCCATTTCGTCCTCGGTACGGCTTGCCGGCCCTGTCCTGGCGACAGCCGCTTACCCGCCGAGACAAACTGCTGAAGCTCGGCGGCTGGGATGATGACCTCGATGGACCTGAGGCCGAGAGGCTGCTGGTCCGTGGTCTCCTCCTCGTCCGGTGCAGCGGTGGGTTGCTCTGGTGATGGGACATGGAAACCCAGGCTCAAGACCAAGTCCTTGGCGAGCGGGCCACGAAATGGCAACCCGGCAGAGCGGATCCAGGCCTCCCAGCTGTGGACGAGACTCCGCGTGCCAAGGCGCATGGGGCTGACGCGGCAGTCAAAGGTCGTCGACAAAAAATCGGCGATGACCGTCTTCAGTGGTGCCGGCATTCGCAACAAGAGCAGCGGCAGCGAGAGGAACTGATCCGAGGAGGGTTCCCAGTCTATATCCTCCGCAACGCCGACCGAGAACCGTGGGTTAGCGTCGGGGCTAACTGCCGTCTTTGCCTCTGTCAACGGGGGCAGCATGAACGCCGTGCATGATGCCATCTCGTAGCGCAGGGAGATGTGCAGCGCCTTTTTGCCATGCAGTCCCTCCGCCAGTTCCCGCCATGATATTGTGTCGCCATCCTCCTCACGCAGACTGTCCACATCGGCCCAGGAAATGCCCAACACATCCGCGACGCCGATCCAGGTTATCTCGACCCTCCCCAGCGCGCCGGCCCTCCCGATGATGGACTCGTCCCCGGCATTGCCGACTTCGACGCCCCGGACGACGTCTCCCACGAGCTTATCGCGTAGTCGCTGCGACAGGAGCTGCAGCCGGTTCGGCGTCAATTGTTCGCTGCCGAGGTAGAGAGGTGAGACGCGGTGCGCGGAGAAAGTGGTGTTGTAGAAGGGGAGGGGAGCGTGGTCGGCAACATCGTCATCTTCTTGCTCTTCGTCATCGAGTGGCTCGTCGCGGCTGGGAGCTGGTGAGGCGGGGCGGGCTGGCTCTGGGTCTGGGGGGCGATTTTGGCGGCGTTTGGGAGGCATCGGAAGTGTGCCGCGTTGGTCTGCGGAGGGTCGAGTCTCGGCTCGGAGGTGTCGTCGCGTAAGACCGGGCTCGGGAGGGAAAATTGGGGTTATTGAGAAGTTGGGCCCAAAAGATCTGTCGAAACAGCGCGTCAGGCAATATTGACCGAATAGTTCTGGCCGTATGCTGTGGCGTGCTGTCGGGTTGTGCGATGGTTGTTTGTTGAGTTTGGAAATGTCGATGACGGTACTGAGCGCGCTGTGGTGGGGTCGAAGTCGCGAAATGTAAACCCTAACCCTTACTTTGTTGCCTTGCCTTTGCTCAGGGGCTTGTCAACAACTTGAATGCAGCAACTTGAAGATATTTGGAGCAAGTGCGTCTGCTCAGAGCGACTTTGTCGCTTCCTCCATCCAAAGGAATCTGCATGGAAATGTCACTCGACGACCGCGCTTTCCCCCCAGAACCCAGCTCTTCTTCATGTTTAGAAATCGACATTGTTGAAGCGAAGCTTCAATGACGATGACTTCTGAAGTGTTTACACTGAGGAAGCGAGGAAGGAACGCTTCGCTTCATTTACCGGCCAAAACTCCAAGAGTTTCTCGAGGAACGATTGGCCGATGACTTTTAAGCTCGCCGTCCCTTCCACAAAGCTTCGCTTCACACTTACTGGGGTGACGGAACTACCACAGTCAGGTATTTTAACATTGAGGTTTGCTATCAGGGGGATAACCACACTGGCCCCGTAGTGGCTGATCCGGCCGCTGATCGAAAAATGGCGCAGGTTCGACCCACTTTAATCAGCGGGTAGCAATATTCCCCAATATCCACCCTCTACGTGTAAGTCGAACACTGCACTGCTTGTACGCATTAAAATGTAGTATATTGCACCGCCGTAGTCATCGCTGTAGTTAGAGCTGCAATGTACTTTATTTTCTAGTTATACAGTTATACATCGATCTATATTCTTGCCCTTGCCCTTGCGCTCGCCTTCGCCCTCGCTAGCGCCCGCTAGCTAGCTTCGCGCAGCTTACGGCTAGCCTGTAGCTGCTTGTAGAAGGCATCCAACGACCGGCTCGACTGCTGGTGGTCCGCCGCTACGACGTGCATCGCCGAGATCTCGGCGATGCGCTGGGCCTTGCTTATACGCCGGATCTCCCGGATGACTTCAAGGCGAAGAGAGTACTACTAAACCTCCAATCGCTATCCTGCCCACTACTAGCTTCCCTACTACGTATCAAGTGCCGAGATAGCTAGTTGCTCTAGCAAGCCGGTTATCTATTCCTGCTAGAGGGCTTTAATAGTTTTGATAGCTCGGCTCATCCGATATTCGGGCGGGGTCTCTTCGGCGCCAGGGATATGGAAGTGGACGTCGTCGTTCTCTAACACCGGCTCGAGCTTAAGATCTAGTATTGTAACTATAGCTACTACTAGTACTAGCGCTAGCCCTAGCGCTAGCGCTAGCTCTAGTGTTAGCGCTAGCTTGGCCTCTAGTAGCTAAATCTAGAGGGTAGCTTTGGCAAGAGCCTACTAGAGGTAGCTAGTATAAGCGCTTGTAAGCTAGGCTTCTAGCCTAGCGATCTCGGTAGTTAGAGCGGCCATTGCCTCGGCGAGTTGTGCTATATACTATGCCTCTACTGTTAATAGATGCTTTGTAAATTAGGGGAGTACTTATATAAGTAGTGTAAGCCGGTCCAGCTCCTCGTTGCCATTTGCCTAGGCTAGTACCTAGCGAGTAAAGGGCCGATATTTAGGGTACTAGAAGACTAGGTAGTTCTACACCAGGCTTCTAGGGTATCGGTCGATTAAAAATGCTAAGTCTTAGAGGACGACCTTATAGAGGTAGGTAAGGAGGTTAACTATACTAGTGCTAGCGAGATCTTTCGGCTTCTAGGCACCCTTAACCTACTAGTCTAGCTCTAGCTAAATTATCGATAGGATTGCTAGTAGTAGTAGCATAGTTTAGGGTAGGTTAAAATACCCTATTTACGCTAGGTAGCTAGCAATACTCTATATAAACTTCCAAGGTAAAGTATTAAGATAATACCTAACTATCTAGTCCGGGTTCTACCGCCTAGTACGACGGATCTATACCTCGCTTACCCCCTATAACTCGGCCGTTTTCGCCCTAGAGCTCTACTTAGCATAGGTCTTCTTTGTAGAGATAACACCGGTATAGTCGAAAGCCCGGCTAACCTAGCTCCATTAAGTGTTGTACGAGATCCTAGTAGATAGATTAGCACTAGCGGCTTTGATTAGGTAGGTACTATACCAATGCTAGGGGCTCCTAAAGTCTAGGAACAGCTCCGGCAAGAGGTCCTAGCAAAGGAGTAGGTAGAAGGCAAGAGCACTAAGAAGGCAGATCTTAGGGTCCTAGCTCTAAAGTGCTCTAGCTATCTCGAGCTAGCTATATTAGTTCGTCTTTCTAGCGTAGATTGTAAAGATTAGAGGTATATACCAAGTTAGCCCTTCGCTAGGGAATTCGAACGTAAAGAGGTTTAAGATCTTAGCCGCCCGCTAGCCGTTGCCCTAGGCAAGTATATAGTAGCTAAGTAGGAGGTCGGTTAATGTTTAGAGATACTACTTAGTATTAGCCGGGTTCTTGGCAGTCTAGCTCTATAGTTTCTTGGCAATTTTCTAGAGCTCTAGTTCTAAATAGCTATCGAGAAAAGTATCCTAGCCCTTGTCGGTATCTACAAACTAGCTTTAAGCTATATATTGCCGTTGCAAGGTCCGTATATACTCCTAGGCTATAGTCTCCTAAGGAGCTAGGTGGTTGTTTATACCGAGGGTCCGCTATTGCTGCTATAGGTCCGTAATTACGGTAATATAGGCCTAGATAGACCGCTAGTATAACCGGGCCTCACTAGCTAGCACGTTAGGTACTAGCTTCTAGCTTAGACCTTGTAGTAGGCGATATACAACCTATCACGGGATGCCCCGTAACATAGTTGGTTGCATGTAGATAAGATAGTGCGCAGGCACTAGCCCAAGGTGGCTAGTGCGGGGTTGTGGGATCACGGTCAGGGCTGCATATCCTCTGCAGCTTACAGCCATCCCACTTCCTCTCCTTCGCGCAACTACGTATGTCAGTATCACACCGTAAGGTCGCATCACCACTACTATCACTCCCGTGATATAACCTCCTTTTCAAGGAATAGGAGGAGCTTGCTCTCCGTAACTATATCCCTATCCTAGAAGCCCCGAGCCTAGTAGAAGTCCTAGAACTCCGCCTACTTCGGCGTATAAGCCCGTTTTGTAGTTATTAGCCGCTTAGTATAGATAGTAGTATATATATAGTGGAGGTTGTCTTCCAACTTGGTATTATTATAGATGTTCTAGCTAAGCGTAGTTGGCTTAGGTAGTAGGCGCGTAGGCGTAGCGATCGCGTCGCTTGGCCCTAGTTCTTCCGGTTCCGAGGGCTCTAGCAGTACTGTAATGGACGGCAGGATCGCCCGCGCCCGCGCCGGGTTCGCGGCCGGCGCCGGCGTTAGCTTGTAGAGCGCTCGGCGAGCTATCTTGTAGCGGCGTAGGATGTAGGATTAGCCGTTGCTAAGTAATACTTTACATTAAAGAGTATCGACGTTGAAGAATACACTTCTAGTAGCGCGATTGACCAATTAGTAGCCAAGGAATCGCCCGATTAGCGGCGGATATAGGTATTACTAAATAACTATATTGCTAAGGCAAAGGGATAGGTAGATATTCGCTAATCTCGTATATAGAAGAGGGGTAGGGTTCGGGTTGTAGTTAGTTAGCGGCTAACTACGAGCTAGTTAGGGTTCTAATACTAGGTTGTAACCGTCTTAGTAAAAAGGGCTACGCGGAGTAGACCGCGTCTTCTAGAAAACAGACTAGGCCTATACTTATCGATAGTCCCTATAACGCCCTTGTAATCGCTAGCGCCCTACGTGACTATTTATCCTTCGCGAATGCCGCTACGCGCGTAATCGCTGCAATTGGCTACGATCGAGCCCGATAAGTGCTTCGATAAGATCCTCCTCGCGCGTACGCGCCTAACAACCGACAACTAACAACTACAACAACTATAACCCGCCCTACTTTACGCTACTACGTATACTATATATGGACCGGCGCGGCCCTGTTTAGAGAGACTGTAACTATACGTATAGGATAGCCGATTAGCTCCTTGTAGTAAACGAGCGCGCCCGCGAAGCGCGCCGCGCTAGCCTATAGGCAAAGAAGACGAGTAGCTATACAATATAGCTCGAAGCTATACAGCAAAGTAGCGGGAATAGAAGGTACAGTAGGCGTTTCCCGTTTTCCCTCTATCGTCTCCCTCTTCTCTAGCCTGGCCCGGCTTAGCTTGCTTAAGGTTCTTTACTAACTAGTAGATAGAAATAGTGTCTTACGCCGTGTATAGCCGAGGATAGCTCGGCCTATACCTAGCTAGATAAGGAGCTTATAACCCCTAATAAGCTAGCTACGTAGCTAAAAGAAGATATTCTCTTGCGATAGGTAAAGCTACTAGTAGTACAGTATAAGCCACGTAGTTAGGCCCGGCAAGAGAAGACGGTAGTGGATGCTAACGCTAAGGCCGAAGCTAAAGCTACAGCCCTTGCCAAGGCCCAGGTTCTAGTAGAGGCCGTAAAGGTACCGGTAAGCGAGGCTATATAGCTACTTGCCGACGATAGAGAAGATTATATCCCGCTAGCCGCCTTTGCGTCGAGAGAAGAGGAAGATAATGCTGCTATCGAGGGTATCCTGCTAACGAGAGGGACTATCGATGCCTATATTGTAGCTGTCTTTGAGCTTTGGAGGCTTTAGATTGCGTATAGGAACTACAACATCGGGAACCCCCGCGGTATAGCCGTACGTAGATTCCTCGAACAACGAGGTTAGTAGCGTAGTCGCTTCGATCGGGAGACCTTCCAAGACTACGGCGCCGATAGGATCCAGGCCAGCTACTCGTCCGAAGAGTGGCTACGAGTATAGACTATCTTATTAAGCGGAGTAGCCTAGATACTATAGAACCTACGTACCTACGTTAATCTTCTTTTTAGCTATTATTACCTTCTCCGAGGCGAGAACTGCCGTAAGATAGAGCTAGCCGACCTCTCTCTGCTCGATTACCCGGCCTCTAAAGGTCCGACCTAGTATAGCTACCTTGTTACTCTCCTTCGAGATAGGAAGATAAACAAGACTATAAAGAAGGAGTTTATAGGCTCGCTACGCTATACGGACCCGCTTCTCTATATATAGGGCGCCCTTGTATAGCTCTTCTTTTAGCGATAGTATATCGCTAGAGAAGATCCTCCTTCGTTTTAGCGCTGGAAGGACTAGTATAGGATCAAGGTCCTTGTTAGGTAGGATCGCGAGCAAGAGCTCTCGTACCTAGTATAGCTCTAAGAGACCTAGCGTATCTTTAGGGCAGCTAGTATTACGTCTACGAACAAGATATATCTACCGCGCCGAATAGGCGCGTAAGATACCGAGACGTACGGCTCGTCCCTTGCCTAGATTTCGTAGGCCGGCCGTTGGAACTAGAGTGTCCTCGTAAAGGCCTATCTTACCTATCTCCCCCGCGAATTTATACGAGTTGTTGCTGGCTTTTCGGCTAAGGCCGGCGACTACTTTATCGCCCGCGCGGCCTACGAGCCGCCGCTAGCCCTCTAGAAGCGGCTTTGGCCTTAGATCGAGGAGTAGGAGCCTCGATTTAAGGCCCGAGCATATAGGAAGCGCTAGGCGCAAGGTGGCCTTGACGAAGACGACCTGGCCGCCGATGGCTTCCTTAAGCTGATGCGGCGGTTATGGACTATCTTGCTCTAGGATCTAGCTGTCTTATAGCCCCGTTTTCCTTCTCTTCCTTTCTTTGCCTACCCGCCCTTTTCTAGGCCTGACTAGAACGAGTTTGTCCTTGTAGTACAGTTAGATGTAGCTGCGAGCGAGCCGCCGAGCCTGCTTTTACAGCGAGCCCTGCCCGAGATCAGCGCGGCGTTTAAGAGCTCTCGCGATATAGCCTTATACAACAGCAACTGGCTAATCGGGAGTCTTGAGCGACGGCTAGATACCTAGCTAAAGAGCCTGGATACCCGGCTTAGTAGTGTTCAAGATAGCCTAGATGCCTTAATTCAAGGCCGAGTACCTATCTCTCTTGTAGGATACCTAGGTGCTCCGGATGCCCTAGGTGCTCTAGGTGGACCGGGTGTCCTGGGTAGGCCGGGTAGTGTTAGGAGTAGGCTTAGTGTTGGAGGGGGGCCTGGTGTTCTAGGTAGGCCGGTTGCCCTAGGTATACCGGCTTTAGCTATTATATCTAAGCCTAGCTCACCTGTTTTTCTGACTTTAACGAAGGCCTATACGGTTCAGGATATGTGGAGGGACTAGAAGGAGGGCGTAGTAGGCCGGCCTGCGGTACGAGAGCTAGAGGAGCATTGGAGAAGCTAGTAGCGCCCTAGTGGTACAATCAGGGTCCAATTCTGCCGCAGGAAGGTTATCTAGGACGAGCTTCTAGCACGTATAGCACGTGGTTAGAGCGAGGAGGAGGCTGTTGTAGAGCTAGAGCGGTTACGGGGGGGCTGTAGCCTTAATTAGCTAATTAATGTCCTAAAGTAGCGTCGTCGGAGGAGTATAGAGCTAGCTATAGCTGCCTAAGGCGCTTCCTAACACCTCCCTAGTGTTCTTTACTTATATCGAGAGCTTGTAAATATACTAGATACCCCTTTATAGAGTAAAGTTGTCCTTTTAGCTTGTCTTATACTAGCCGCGCTAGAGGTTGTGGGTCCTGCCCTGAATTGTGGGTCTTATGTGGGTCCAACTTATTATCTTGAAGTTGTGTAATTGCTGCGGATTACAGGTAATTACTTAGCAAAATGGACCTACGATAAGTTCTGCTTATCGAGTATGATTCCGATCATCTTCTCCTGCGGCGTGTCACCGACCTTTGCATGATCTAGGATCGTACCGAGCGGGAGGAAATACAATGGCCCATTAGAAAGGGACTCGCTGGGCATATCCAAGGAAACCACGCAAGCCGTGATTCGCAGCCCGAGGTTCGTGATGGTGTATTCTGGGTTATTGATATTGGACCGCCTCCATCCGTATATGTATCCAGGCTTGAGTCTGAACAAACATCCGTGAGTTCCTCTCGCAGAGTGTAGTCCGAAATCGCGAGGCGACAGCGCCAGAAGCGGTGGGAAAGAGGCTCGTCTTCGGTATTTGATCGTACGCAGCCGCTCGTATTGTGTTCTTCATGTTCCCAAGCGAATATGGTCAGGTCGTTGCTCTGGCGAATAATCTCCTCTTGCAGACGTCGGAACGCTTTCTGACCTTCTCCGTAGATCATGGGCATGTTGATGTCGAATATACCGAGAAGAGAATAGGCGATATCTTCGGGCCGTGTTGTTTCGCGGTTTGCCGCCCAGGACATGCGGACTCCGACGCTCACGTCGGCGAGGCACATCGTTCCATCCAGAACTGCGCCCACGATGCCGGTTACAGTCTCGAGCTCGGCGATGAGACCCGTCTTGGTCCCCTTCATCACCCATGACCGGTCATAGAACTCTACCCTTGCGGGCGCAAGCAGCTCCTGTAGCGTCCAGCCTCGAGTGAACCACCGGCAGCGCGGGAGAGCAGTTTTGAGATCGGCGTCGGCAGGGAGATCTGAGAGAAAGACGTGGCAGACGGCGGCTTCCTGGTACCAGCGGAACATGGAGTTGATGCTCTCAGCGAGCTCGGCGTGATTCGTCTTGTCGATGCAGCATGTGTCGACCCAGGCCCAGGCAAAGCCTTGCTGGGCCGCCAGACGGCAGTAGTCGACGACCTTGCGATAGCCCTTCTTGGATAAGAAGGAAGGGAGGCCGAGTCTCATGTCTTGCAGCGAGACCTCTTCCTCCTCCCAGGTGTGCGAGAGGATGGCGTACGGCGGGGTCGTTGGGCCGAGGAACTCGGCGAAATCGAGGGTGGTGGTGTTGATGAGACGCATCTTGTTGAGGGGATGTGGCGAGGCCGCGGACTTTGAGTAAGGAGACTAGTGCAGCCGGGAAGGTTCAGGTCGGCGATCTGGTGAGTTCTTTGACGGTGCCTAGAAGAACGCAAGTTCGGCGGAATGCGTGTGCTTGGTTAGAAGAAGGGAGAGTTGGCGAGGCTGCGCGGGGTCAGGCAGAATAAAGTATGCAGCACAGCTGGCCAGGCACGCGGCCTCCTGAAGCTGACTGAGAGGCTGAAACGCGCACCCTGAAGCAGTTTATTGAGCCAATCCAAAGTTGCAGTCGCGTGTGCCACGCAGGAACAACTCAGTCCTCTCCAGGATAACACAAGCCCATAACGTAGGTTTGGTTCAAACCGCCCAATCCGCCGTGCCCTTCCATGCCCAACCTCAGTCAATGTGCTCCAAACGCCATGCAATGCTGAACCTGTCGCCAGAATGGAAAAAAAAAGGAAAGAAAAGGGAAGGAAAAAGAAATTGAAAGGAAAGAAAAAGGGGAGGGGAAAAAAGCCCACACGACCTCACCTCACCTCCCCGGCATAAACCCCCTCCCACCTCTCCTCCACAGCAGCCACCACCTTGCGCGAAGCCTCAATCTCCCGATCCAGCTCCTCCAAATTCTTGGTCAACGCCCCTGCCTCCTCAAACCGCCTGGCTCCCCGCGCACTATTCAGCATCTCCTGCACCAGGAACCGCTGCTCCTCGAGCACGACTAGCCTCTCCCTCGCCTCGCGTTCCTCACTCTCCAGCGCTGCCGACACGGCGGTGCTGACCTCGCTCGCGCCGCCCAGGCTGGCCGTCTCGGGATCTAACCTTGCCGACGACTCGCCGTTTCGGAGGGGTGATGACGCATTGCTGTTACCCGAGAGCAAGCGCCTGTGGTTGGAGCTCTGGGCCTTGAGCATCGCGGGGACGCTCTTGAGCGGTACAAGGTTGGTGTGCAAGAAGTTTGAGGCCGAGGCGTAGATGGCTTTTTGCAAGCGCAGCTGCGTCGGGCTGTCGGTTTTCAAGTTGCGGATGCGCCTGGCGGCGAGGTCGTATTTCGCAAAAGCGTCGACGAGTCGCTTGCGCATCTTGGCTGCTTCCTGGATCTGGGCGTGGGTCGGGGGCGGCTTGTCGGGCTCGCGGGTCTCGTCTGGTGGCTGCAGGGCATGGAGGGATTTGTGAAAGGACGGCAGCAGCATGCGTATGCCGCGCTCAAACTGCCGGAGGGTCTCGTAGGCACGTTGATCTGGTGGGCGGTGCTTGATGGACTCGATAAAGTCTCGATGGGAGAAGATGGTGTGTTTGCAGTCGCAGCACATCCGGACATCGATGCTGACATGCCCGTTTGCTGGGGACCCGGGTTTCTCGGTTGTCGGCACCACCGTTGCTACCTTCGTCAGCAGTTCGTCTCTTTTTCAGCAAAGAGGTAAACTCACGGTTCTCCACGTTCAAGCCAACCTCGCTCGAACAGTTGGTCTGTGGGTCGGCACAAACAACCCTCCCGCATATCCTGCAATGATGCCGCCGGAATGTCCATGACCTAAACTCCTGCTTGCAAAATGGACACCTCGACACGGCCGCATCGTCCTCCCACGTCACAACCGACTGCTCGATCATCTTCCGTTGACTCCTCTGCCCAGCCAGCGGAGACAGCAATCCCGAGTTCACACCCGTGTCCGGCGGGGCCTCCACCAATAACCTCGTGAGCTTGGTTAACCTCTTTTCCAACCTCTGCACCTCCAGCCGCTGCCTCTCCACCTTTTTCGCCCGCACCGCCGCAAAGTCCGCCGTGTGGTCCCGCGATAAACCCGTATGATCGTTGTATCCTTCTCTCGATTTGTAACACGTCTCGCACACGCGGCACCACACGCCCCGGACCGGCTCGTGGTTGGCCGACCGGGAGAGCTTCATCTGGTACATGGTGTGCTCCTCACAGAACAGCCGCCCACAGCTCCGGCAGTTGACGCTGCCGGTAAGCGGGCCCAGCTTCCTGTCGCATAACGGATCGGTGCAGACATCGTTGCCGGATGGCCGCTGCCAGTGTTTTCGTGTGACCAGCTCCTCAGGGTCGAGGACCGTCTCGGCGGGCCGCCCAGGGGGCCCGGCAGATACTGGTTGTGTCTCGTTCGATTCGAATACTTCAAGTCCGCGCAGTTTCTGGTTAATGAGTGATAGTGGCTGGAATCGCTTCGCCTTGAGGACTTGCTTGTCGAACCATGACTTGACCTCGTCGTGCTCGGCTTCGGGCAGCTCTTGGTGCATGTCGTCGAGGTGCCGGTTTAACTGCAACAGCGTAACCTGCAGACGTCAGCATTATTCACCCCCAGGGCCGATGTCGCGCAACATACCATTTCCTCCTCGCATATCGGACACGCCAGCTTGTTCCCGGTTGCCGTGCCATTGGACGGCCCTCCGACAGTGACATTGGAGGCGAGGTCCTGGGAGAAGTCGGGAAGCGGGCTGGATGAAGACGGGGAGAGGGATATTGGCGTGGAGTTTCGCGAGTGGAAGGAGACGCTGCTGTCGGACGGAGCAAGGGGGCTCGGGGCTCGAGGGGCATGGGGAGCCGGCGGGGCGAGGCCCTTGCCGCTGCCCAGGATCCTGCCGCCGCCGAGTTTGCGGGTGGACATGGTGCTGTCGGCAGCAGCAGTCCAATGTTGTGACCTCTTATTGTGCGATGAATGGCGGTCGTGGAAGAGACATGATGGCTCGTGCGTGTGGTGTGTCGGCAGCAGCGGAAAGGCTGGATGCGACGATGATGCGGTCGAGGCTGCGATGATGGTGAATGGTGATCGTTGGCTTGGCGGAGCCGGCATTCGGGAAGTGGGTCGCTAGGAGTTGGATGCAGATCGCAAATCAGCAGCGGAATTGAATCCTGGTGGGTCCAGTTTGTTATCGATTGCACTTATCAAGGCCAAGAAGTCGCCCAATGGCGACAGCTTCAACTTTGCTTCCGCGGAGCTCCCAACGCCATGCCTCCCTTAAAGAAGCGGTGGTTTGCACGGCAGTCCCGCTTTCATATTGCTGGATACAGCCATGGCTGACACAGGGCGCAAGTTCCCCGAGGTGCAGGGCGGCGGGAGTCTGATCGTGGCCTGGCAGGTCAAGGGCAAGCATGTGCTCGTTGTCGGCGGCGGCGAGGTGTGTCCGAATCACTGCATCCCCTCCTCACCCAGCATTTAGTTACTGACAATATCCTGCTTTCAGGTCGCCGCCGGCCGCATCCTGCACTGCCTCAACGCCGACGCCGCCGTAACCGTGGTCTCCCCCTCCTCCCGCCTCAACCCCGAAGTCGCCTATCGCGTGGCGCACAACCAAGTCACCCACATCGACCGCAATTTTCAGCCGTCAGACCTCGACGGCGCCGACATGGTCCTCGTAGCCGTCGACGACCCGGCCGCCTCCACCACGATCTGGAAACTCTGCAAGGAGCGCCGGATCCCCGCCAACATCGCCGACGTGCCGTCCGAGTGCGACTTCTACTTCGGCAGCGTGCACCGCGACGGCCCGCTGCAGATCATGGTCAGCACCAACGGCAAGGGCCCGCGGCTGGCGAGCATGATTCGCAAGTTTATTGCCAAGGCGCTGCCGTCGAACGCCGGGAGGGCGATCGAGACGGTGGGGCAGTTGAGGGTACGGCTGCGGGAGATCGCGCCGCGGCCAGAGGAGGGGCCGAAGCGCATGGCGTGGATGACCAAGGTCAGTGAGGCGTATCCGTGGGATGAGATGTGTGGGTTGTCGGAGGAGGATATTGGGAACTTGTTGAAGTTTTATCCGTCGGGCAAGGTGCCGTCGCTGGACGAGCTCAAGGCCATGCGCGCCAACCCGGCCGGCAAGGATGTGTTTGACGGGTCGTTTGGGTTCAGTGTTGGTGCTTAGCCGTTTGCCCATTTAGCATACACAGAAATGAACATTGTGATACCAATGGAGATCGACGTGAAATTGAGCATCGAGTCAAAACATCGCCCTAGTCTTTCAGCCACCAGATCAAAGGTGACAAAACCAAGGTATCATATCCCATACGCGCCTCGAGCAAAGGCCTAAAACAAACACAACCAACCGCTGATGCGGCAAGACTCCGCACAGAACCAAACAGAAACACTTCCAATCAACCAATTCCAACAACCGCTTAGGCAACGCCCTCCACGCCCCCTAAGAACCTCCTGACCCTTGCAATCTCCAGCTCGCCCTTCTCCGACTCAACCGCCCTCGTCAGCGTGTCCAGCAGCGCATCCACCTCCTCCTCAGGCCGGTGCGTGCACAGCGCCACCAGCCGGCGGTATTTCAGCTCGCGGTCCTTGCTGCGCGCCCTTAGCGCCTCGACAGCCCGCTGCGTCTGCGCCGACCGTTCGGCGAGAGCCTTAACCCTTGCCCGCAGGACGGCTGCGCTGGGTAGTCTCGCAAGCTGCTCCTCGCGGTTTGTCAACTGCTGCTGTGCGAGGCTGTCGAGAACCATCTCGAGCTCCATCTCCCACGCGTTGGCGCTCGCGACATCCAAGCGGCCGTGCCGCTGCTCGAGTTGGAGGAGCTCGTATTCTTCTTCTTGGCAGGCGCGCTTGAGGTTGACCACTTTTTGGCGTGCGAGTTGCTGTGCTTTGAGCTTCTCCTGCAGGGCCTCGAGCGTGCGGCGGGCCTCGCCGACTTGGGCAGATGTTGTCCGCAGCGAGGCGTGCAACGAGTCGATGGATTCTTGCTTCTTTTTGAGCTCGTTCTGGAACAGGGAGGATGACTCGCTGATGAGGTGCGTGATGGCTGAAACAGTTAGTGCAGATCAGGGGAGAGGAAGTATCAAGTACTCACAGTTCACCACCTCGTCGCTGTTCTCCTTCGTCTTCTGGCTTGAGCCCTGCGCGCAGTTCCTATCTGCCGCCTCGCCGTTCCGGTGCTCGGCATCCGCGCCGATGCCAAAATCCAGCGGCCTCAGCCCCGCGCGGTTGGCAATGTTGGGGTCGGCGCCGACCTCGAGCAGCTGCGAAACGATGCTGCGGTTGCCGATGCGCGCGGCAATGTTGAGCGCCGTGTCGCCGCTGCTGTCCTGCGCGTTGACAATCTCGCTCATGAACCGGCCGATGCCCATCTTGGCCTGCGACGAATACGCGCCGGGGGCGTTCTGGCTGCTCGGGGCGCTGCCCTGCCGCACAACCCACTCGAGCAGGCTCTCGAGATAGTACCGGCTCGCCGAATTCCTGCCCTTGACGGCGCTGGTCACGGCAATGTGGTGCAGCACCGTCCGGCCCTTGTCGTCTCGCACATCAATGGTCACACCCAGGACGTCGAGCAGTTCGGGAAACGAGTTGTGGTCCATCGAGTTGGTGACAATGCACGCCCGCATCAGCGCCGTCTCTCCCGCCGCGTTCACACGAAAAGGGCTCGCGCCGGCCTCGATAAGCGCTCGCAGCAGCGGCATCCGAGAGAGGGTGGCGGCCCAATGCAGGGCGGTGTGGCTCTGTGTGTCGATGGGCGCGTCGAGTTCCTGGGGAATCATGTTGCGGAGAACGTTCCGTTTCGCCTCATCCGGGCCGCTGGGGTCCATGAAGAGGCCCATGAGCATGCTGCGCTTGGCTTCGCCCTCGGGGGACATGTCATACGGAAGAGGCCGGAGCGGGCCAGGCGCGTAGTTCGGCTCGTGCTCAATGTGAACACCTGCCTGGGAATAGACGAACGACTCGTTCGGCTCGGTGGGGGAGCCTGGGTAGTTGGCTGCGTATCCGTCAATCTGAGGATACGTCGGTGTTCCCCCTCCAAAGCTGTTCGCTGGGGTGAAAACTCGTTGCCGTTTCCTAGGGGGCTGCTCGTTTTCACCGGCCGGCTGGGTGGCCTGGGACCCAAAGGCAGAATCGGCATGCCCATAGTCGGAAACGAAGCTTTGCTGGGAGTTTGGGGGATATTCGCCATCCTGCATCGACGATTGGCGGTGGAAGCTGGGCGCGCGGCTTGGTCCGCTGCGGTTCCTCGGCCCTGGCGAGTCGAACCGGGCTTTGCTGATGGCGTTGATGGCATGCGACGCCGTGGACGAGATATTCTTGAAGAAGGTGCCGGCCAAACCGTTGGCGCGGCTCTCCTGCGAGCTCGCATTGTACATGCGCTTCCGCTGGGCGGCCATGGCCTGTTCCTTAGTCGGCGTGTCAACGTCGGCTCCCGCCCCTTCCTGGCCCCGCTTGTGAGTGAGGAGCCGCATCAAAATCTCGTCCACGCCGTACTGCCGGCAGACCTCGACGCCGCGCTCAAACGGGATCCAAGTGCCCTGGTATTTGCCGTAGCCGCCCTGGACCTTTTCGTGCTCGCCTGTCTGTATCTCCTTCTCAAGGATCTTTGTGCGCCGCCCCTTATCTACGCCGGCGACCTTGAGGATCTGGGTCGCATTGAGCCAGCCATCGTGCTGGCGCCGCATGACGGCGACGTTGTTAACCTCCATCTCGTACACATTGACGCCAGAGTACACAGCCTGGATAGGGTTAGCGGCGCTGCAAACAAGCTAGGGTTGCGGCATACCGAGTAAATTCCCATGTCTAGCTCGGTTTGCGGTTTTGGGGGCATGTCGGCATACTGGCGGTACCCGGTCGGTTGGGAAGACGGTTGGCTCATGGTGAAGGACTGCTGGGACGACGACTGTGGCTGCTGCTGTTGCTGCGACCCAGAGGGGATGTGTGGTGGTTGCATGTTGGTCAATCGGCCCTCGAAGGGGGACTGGAAGATGCGGTTCGGCGGAGAGATGCGAGACTCGGAATGCGAGGACACGAGGACAAGGCGGAGGCGGTCAAGTTAACAATCCATCGGGAGATGACCGAGGATTGGCGGAACTCTTTTGGTCTGTCTGTGATGGCGAAAAACTGACAGTAAAATTAACCAATGCTGCTGTGACGGGGTTGCGGGTTCAAGAGACGGAGACTGGAGGATGACGGTGAGAATGGTGATTCGCGAGGGCGAGGAGCGCAAAACCGGTGCGTTGCAGTGGACCAAGAACGGGGTTAGTCGATGAGGTGCGCTTGCCGAGTCGCCTGCAGGAGAATGCGTATTGTTGACAGCGACAGGCAGTTAAGAGGGAAAGTGTCAAGAAAATGTCCAAAAGATGCTGAGGAGTGCTGGTAATCCTAGCAGCGACCAAATGACGAGATCCCGGGCAGTTCGGGATGTCAATTAAGACACGAGTGACCGACGTGTGATTTTCGTGTTCTCGCGGTGCGTGTTCTGGGCGAGTGGAGCGGGAGACGCGCTCCTCTCATCATCAGCGGCTGTGCCTCTCAAACGCCAGGTCAACCCCACTTATTTTTAGCTGCGCACCCCCTTTTATTTGAGCAGACCAGAGGCACCCAGAGTTGGGCTTACATTGCTTGAAGCTGTAAGTATCTCTGAAAAAGCCGTCAAAACGCGTTTTTTAGTGTTTTTAAGCACTTATTAAAGTTCTATATAGCTATTCAAATAGCTTAGTTAGCTACAGTTAGCCAAGCAGACTATGTACACCTCTTTTTCCTACCTTACTACTATATAACTCTTAATACAACAACATTAACAACGCGTTCTATAACTAACTATATAGTTAAATATATTAATAACTATTAAAAGGTATAGGTTCTAGTAATGTTAATAGGCGGAGAGTTTTCTAAATCAATTGCTAGAGCTATCGACGTTAGTATATGGCAGGTATACTACTATAGGCGTATATTCCTACTCTATAGTACTCCCATTCCCTGCTATAAATAGTTCCTAGGACGTAATCCTATTATAGCTATAGGTAATAGAGGTCTATTAAATGTACTAACGTATAGTATTATAACTATTTAACTAATAGTTAGTAGAAGGTTTTAGACCTACTATACAACAAGCCTAATCTATTTCTCGATAAAATCTAACTCTTCCTTCTCGAATAGTACTTTATATTTAACGTGGTCCACTATCGAGTGGGCTACACCATCGAGTAGGCCACTTTTCCCATCACTATGAACACCTGACTTCAAGACGCGTTTTCTCTACCAGAACAATATCTGGAAGTCTCTCCGAAAACCGAGTTCTTCTTGCGATCAATGCGATTCGATCGACACCGCGTTTAAGCATCCGTCGCGCTGCAGAGATTTACAATGTACCTCGAACTACGATCTGCCGCAGAATGAACGGTCAGACCGCGAAAGCCGACAGCTCCAATAGCCGTTCAAATTTGACGAAGCTAGAAGAGGAGGTAATTGTTCAATATGTACTCGACCAAGACTCGCGAGGGTTTTCGCTCCGGATTGCGGATGTAGGTAATATCGCCAATCTTCTCCTTTAGAAACGCGGTGCGCGATACATCGGAAAGAACTAGGCAGACCGCTTCGTTGCTCGACGCCCAGAGCTAAAGACGCGTCTCAATCGCGTCTATAACTATCAGAGAGGCCTCTATAAAGATCCTACAATTATCGAGCTATAGTTCTGACTAGTTGCTAATATACATGCGAAATATAATATCCTCGACTACGACTTCTACAACTTCGACGAGACTAGCTTTATAATGGGCATAATACGGCCTAGGATAGTAGTTACACGCTCTAATCGGGTTGGCAAACCAAAGGTTATTCAGCTGGGCAATCGAGAATAGGCGACAGCGATTTGCAGTATCGCTAGCGACGGCTATATAGTGCCGCCTTTCTTGGTAGTGTAGGGCTGATACCGGAAGGCATCTGGAGGGATAGGGTTAGATTAGATAGCAGGTTTGGAGTGGTTCCCCCACAAAACCAGCCTCGGCTGCAGGGCACTCTGAATTCTGCATCCTTCCCACCGAATACATTGACATACCCATACTTTGGCTTCCTTATGCGATGCACAGCATCAAGGGCCGTTTCCACCTCGCCAGCTAGTACTCTAAGCACCAGATACCCGATGACTAGGCCGTTACAACAACAGCCAACGGATGGATAGACAACAAGACTAGTAGAATAGCTGCAGCATTTTAATTAGCATACTAAACACCGCTAGAAGGGTGTATATCGGATGCTAGTCCTGGACGGCTATAAGAGCTACGTCAACGCCGAATTTAACGACTATTGTAAGGAGAACAACATTATAACACTCTATCTTCCTCCCTATTCTTCGCACCTTACCTAGCCTCTCGACGTTAGCTATTACAGTATCTTGAAGACAATATATAGTGCCGAAATCTCGCTCTTTATCAAGGCCTAGATTACGCACATCACTAAGCCCGAGTTCTTTCTCGCATTCAAGGCCGCCTTCCGCCGGACTTTCACCTAAGAAAATATTCTTAGGGGTTTTCG